>CATIWM010540768.1:0-24041 GCA_949671775.1 Mallotus repandus | reverse complement strand
ACTAATTTCCAATCAATATGTTTGTACGATAATATTTATAAGTTCTTAATTATATTCTTAATTGTAAATCTTATATGTTTATTGATATATCTTTTGTTTAGTGTTTTAGTAATTAATTAGTGTTGCATTTTCTTATTAGCTATAATCATTATTTCTATTTTAATTTATTACCTATCCATCTAAGTAACTATCCAGTTAATACAAAATTGCTCCAAATTCTCGAGTGTTCGACGCCTTTACTTCTCTATACTAGGTCTTAGAGACTAGGGTATACAATTTGACCCCCAACAGATGTCTACCAAGGTATGAAATATCCCTCTGATGATGATTTTTGTATGCGAGAGGATGTTATTGATAACTATGTGAGTGTAGTCCAATGATGGAGGTTGGTAAAATTTGTGGAAATTGAGAATGTTAATAAGTGTTTTTAGGTAAAATCCTCTTAGGATGAAGTATAGCTCAAACACTAACCCTACATACCACATATATAATTACCAAGCAATGAACCTATGCTACCCTCAACCATTTAACCAACAAAGCTAGACTTGAAACCTTTACCCCAATATTTGAGGTACACTTTTCTAGGATAATATCAAACACTACCTATGATTATATCCTCTAAGCTCAGCAAAGATCAAGAGGATTTGTTAATGGAGATGATAAAAAGGAGAATAAATGAAATTGGTTGGCAGATTTCTGATATAAAGGGTATAAGTCCTTCTTATTGCCTACACAAGATCTTAATGGAGGAAGGACATAAGCTAACCACTGAAAGGTGGAGGAGTCTTAACCCAAATGTGCAAGAAGTGGTGAAGAAAGAAGTGTTCAAGCTTATTGATGCAAGGATCATTTATCATATCTCAGACAGTTCATGGGTAAGCCTGATTCAGTGTGTTTCAAAGAAGGGTTGAATAAGCATTGTGAAGAATAAGCAAGGGGAATTAATTCCTACAAGAGTTGTAAGTGGATGGAGGGTGTGCATTGATTATAGAAAAGTTGAATTCATCCATAAGAAAAGATCACTTCTCATTACCTTTCATTGATCAAATGTTACAGCAGATAGTAAGACATGCTTTTTATTATTTTCTGGATGGGTACTAAGGGAACAATCAAATTGCAATAGCTCTAGAAGATCAAGAGAAACCCATGTTTACATGTTCTTATAGCACATTTGCATACATGAGGATGCCATTGGATGCCATTCAGATTATATAATGCTCCTGCAACATTCTAAAGATGTATGATGGCCATATTTATAGATTTAGTGGAGGAAATCATGGATGTTTTCATGGATGATTTTTTTGTCTATGGAGACTCATTTGAGGGATGTCTGAATAACTTAGAGCAATTTCTTGTACGCTGTGAAGAAATAAACTTAGTGTTGAATTGGGAAAGTGTCATTTCATGGTAGATGAAGGAATTGTTCTAGGACATAAAATTTTAACTCAAGGCATTAAAGTTGATTAAGCGAAGTTGAAGACAATTGAGAAGCTGTAATATCCTATAAATATGAAGGGTGCCAGAAGTTTTCTCGGTCATGTAGGCTTCTATAGGCAATTCATTAAGGATTTTTATAAAATCTCTAAACCCTTTGTAAGTTACTTGAAAAAATTCACCTTTTGATTTTACTTATGATTATAAATTGCCTTTTGATAGGTTAAAGGAAGCCTTTATTTTAGCTCCTATAGTAATGGCACTGGATTGGAATCTACCATTCGAATTCATCTGTGATGTAAGTGATCATGCAATAGGAGCCATGCTTGGTTAGAGAAAGGAGAAGAAACTTCATGTAATCTACTATGCAAGTCAGACATTGACGGATACATAACTGAATTATGCTGCTACAAAAAAGGAGATGTTGGCAATCATTTTTGCTTTGATAAATTTAGATCCTATCTCTTTAGCTCTAAGGTTGTTGTGTACACAGATCATGCAATACTAAAGTACCTAATGAATAAGAAAGATTCCAAACCAATGCTCATTAGATGGGTACTTTTGTTGCAAGAATTTGACATTAAGATTAGAGATAAGAAGGTATCTAAAAATGTAGTAGCTAATTATCTTTCAAGAATGGATTCAGATCAAGAGGAAAGAGACAATCAGGAGCGTATTAAAGAAGTATTTCCATATGAGAGGCTTTTAGTCATAGGGACCATTGATGCTCCTTGGTTTGTTGATATTGCAAATTTTTTATCAACTGGAGAAATACCATAAGAGTTCATTGCTCAACAAAAGAAAAAAATGATTAGTGACTCCAAACTCTACATTTAGGATGATCCTTTTTTATGAAGATTGTGCAATGATTGTATGGTAAAAAGATGTATAGCAATTGAAGAAGTTGGGTCAGTCTTGTAACATTTTCATAAGATGGTTAATGGTGAACATTTTGGACCACAAAGAACAGTCGCTAAGGTCCTTGAAGTAGGGTTCTATGGGCCTACACTTTTTTAAGATGCTAGAGAATTTGTGATCAGCTGTGGTGTATGTCAGAGAAGTGGCAACATTTTAAAGAACTATAAAATGCTTTAATCTAGAATTTTAGAGGTTAAGATATTTGATGTTTAGGGCATTGACTTCATGGGGCCATTTCCTTTGTCAAAGGGTAATAAGTACATTCTTGTTCATGTGGATTGTGTTTTAAAATGGGTAGAGGCTCAAGCATGCTCAGTAAATGATGTAAGAGTTGTTTACAAATTCCTAAAGAAGTTGTTCTCTTGATTTAGAGTTATGCAAAGTGATGGGGGAACACATTTTTGCAATAAAAATATGGAAACCATATTAGATCATTATGGGGTCACCCTCAAACAAGTGGACAAGTTGAGGTGAGCAATAGGGAGCTGAAGAAAATCTTGGAAAGGACGGTGAGAAAATCAAGAAAAGAATGGGTAAGGAAGCTTGATGATGCTTTATAGGCATATTAAACAACATACAAAACACCTTTTGGGATGTCTCCTTTTAGGTTGGTTTATGGAAAAGCATGTCATCTTCCCGTTGAGCTTATGCACAAGGCCTATTAGGCAGTGAAAGCCTTGAATTTTGATTTCAAAAGGGCATCTGAAAAGAGAATACTACAGTTGAGTGAACTTGAAGATATTAGAAAGGTTACCTATGAGAATTCAGGGATTTACAAGGAATGCACAAAAAGATGGCATGTTGCAAAAGTTAGAGTAAAGAAATTTCAAGAAGGTGATCAATTGCTGCTTTTCAATTCAAGGCACATATTATTTCCTAGAAAGTTAAAGAGTAGATGGTCAGGGCCATTTACAGTGACTCAATCATATTCTCATGGAGCTGTGAAATTATGCAACATAAGAGGAGAAAGATTCAAAGTTAATGGACAAAGACTAAAGATGTCCCATGAAAGCACATTGGAGAACTTTTGTCAAGTTACATACTTAAGGGAGTCAACTAAGCGATCAACATGGCAATCTAGCTCATGGACCATTAAAAGAGGGCTTCTTGGGGGCTCAACTAAGCTTGTTTTTAATTTAGTTTTGAGTTCATCATTTTCTTTTATGTTTTTGCAAGTTCTTAAGTTAGACATTTAATGTTTGGTTTTTTTATGATTTTAGGACGTGAAGGAGATAAGGAGCTTTAAAAGAGGTTTTGTGAGTTAAAATTATGTGGAATATTGTTTGATGTTATATGTAAGTCATTTTTATGAAGCATTGTTTGTAAATTTATGAATGATACTTTAATTGGTGAATTGGTCAGGTTTTGCACCCTGTTGCGCAGCCATATGACCTGATTATTGCTTTTACTATAAAAATTTACATTTAGGCATGACCATGCATGTTGACAGTCATAGCCATGCACATTTATAAGAAAAACAAGTAGTCAAGCACAACCATGTGCATCGATGTGCACAGTCGTGTGCCTGGCATCTAAAACTTTAATTTGTGCAAGTCGCATGACCATGTGCATCAAGGTGTATAGCCGTGCATCCTTGTAGAAACACTTCGGGTGATGTGTCCATTTAAAGCTAGAGTTCTTAAACCACTTCCCCAAACCTAGAGTTCTTAAACCTTGACCATTTTTTCAACCTTTCCCACTTCCCAAACCATAGAATTATTAAATTTTAAATACCCTTTCAAATTCCCACTACTCGAACTCTTCTATTTAAGCACCCACTTCTCCACATCTTCCTCACATCCTCTCATGCTTTACTCTACTATTCATATCATTCTCTACTCACTCACATTCTCTAAAATTACCATCTCCTATCTTTCACCATAGAAATAGACTAACGGAAGAAGAGCATTACAAAGAAGCAATTCGCTCCTCCTCCTAAAAGAGCAAGGTTTGGTGGAAGTTCTGGGTAATGCTAATAAATAAAGAATTGTAAAACCCTTCCCTTCTCATTCCTTTTTGGCAAGAGGGGCATAGGAAAAAATTTGAGCAAATGATGAATAGGAAGATTGTCCCAAATAAGTATGCTATTAAATCATCCTTGAATGAGGTTGGGTTGTTAGATGAGGTTATGATGCATTTGAATAGGATGGGCTGGGGTTATTTTGTCATGATGCAAAGTCCCACTTATGCTAGACCTCCTTGTGAGTTTCTCTCTTCATTTAGCAAACTTTTATGCTCAATTTTTTATTAGGAAACGAAGAACATAATTTAGCATTATTTGCACTTAATGATATATTTCATTTCCCTAAGAGTCAAAATGCTAATGCTAAGTATGATAGAGATGAGTTTCGGAAAGAATTAACCAAGCAAAGAGGGGTGGGTTTTCTAAGAGGCTAGGGCTATGAAAGAATCCCGAATTTGATCGCCCGCTTTGAAATATTTGTATAGGCTCATGGCCCATTCCTTGTTTCCAAGGAAAGAAGGGGATTATGTGGTTACCACCACTAAGCTGAACATTTTGTATTGCATGGTCAATGATAGAAAACTAGTTATTTGTCATGCTCTTGTTAGAAAATTGAGAGATATGGCTACAAAAGTGACTGAGGCTATCAAAGTAAGGGGACTAGTGACCACCACAGCTACCTACCTAGCTTTAACACTGAAAACATGCCATTTAAGAAGGTCAAGGGTCATTTCTTTATTGATACTAACATGATGGAAGCTATTGGTTGAAATATTTGTATAGGCTTACGGCCCATTCATTGTTTCCAAGGAAAGAAAGGGATTCTGTGGTTACCACCACTGAGCTGAACATTTTGTATTGCATGGTCAATGATAGAAAACTTAATCTTTGTCATGCTCTTTCTGGAAAATTAAGAGATATGGATACAAAAGTGACCAAGGCTATCAAAGTAAGGGGACTAGTGACCATCATACCTACCTTCCTAGGCTTTGACACTGAAAACATGCCATTTGAGAAGGTCAAGGGTCGTTTCTTAATTGATACTAACATGAGGGAAGCTATGGGTTTGGTTCATGTTGATAACAAAGGAAGAGCATTCCTTAACAAACCTGCACCTCCAGAAGCAGCGCAAGAAGAGGAGGAGGAGGAAGATCAAGAAGCTACTCTAAATGATGTAATGGAAAGGTTGGATAACTTAGAGCTTCAAGTTGGAGTGATCAACTACAATATGGGTAAATTGACTTCAGAAGTTGAAAGGATGGGTCTAACTTCAATGCAAATGAATCATACTATGAGCATGATTAACCATAACCTCACTGCCTACTTTAGATCACAGAACTTTGCTCCACCCCCATTCTTACCACTTGATGAACCTGAAGACCTAAATGAAGAAGAAGAATCCTTATCCGAGTATGAAGTAGAAGAGTGAAGACCTGATTTCAAAATGTTTGTTTAGTTCTAGCTTTGAACAATATTTCATTTAAGTTGCATCTACTTTTGTGTTTTGTGGAACAATGTGTTGTTGTGATTGTGTTTTAGTTTTATTTATTTAAGTTGTTAAGGTTTGTTTTTAATTAAGTTGTTCAAGGATTTTTATTTTGATAATGCTAATTGTTCTTGTTTCATGTTCAATTTCTCTCTTATATGGATGCAATGAGTTTATAATAATTGTTCTATGCAAAGTGATGACAATTAGGTTGATATAAGTCAAGCAAGGCATTTTTGCATGTTCTAATCGTGGTTCAGGCATGGCCATGAGCATTTTATGCATAGTCGTGCACCCATAGACCTAAATTTCATGAACCAGGCATGGCCATGTGCCACGATGCACACAGCCATATGGCTTGGTGGGCACAAAATTGCATTTTAAAGGCGCATGGTCATGCGCCATGATGAACATGGTAGCTTTAATTTTCTTTGTCTCAGTTAGTCATATACTTATGCAATAAGAACATTGCACATTTTAAGTGTGGGGGAGGAATTAAAATTTTGAAAATGGAATTTTGTTTGTTAATTTTGTATTTTCTTTATTTTTTATTTAGTTTCTTTGTTAATTAGGGATTCCAGGTGAACTTAACTTTCTATTTGATTTTTAATTCCTATATGATAAAGGGAACTTTGACTTGCTAATTTTTTTTATTTTTTCTTTTCTGTTAGAATTCATATTTTAATTCTTTTTCTTTTTGTTTTAAGAATAAAACTATTTGTGTCCCATACCCCTTTTCCTTATTTGAACCCTACTACTCTTTTAGTTTATTTTTCTTCTTGTTATTTTCATTCACTTTTGTTTTTTTTTTTTTTCTATTAAGATACTAACATTATTATGATGGCTAGAATAAAAACTCAATTTTAAGGAAAGAGGCTTAGTGATGACAAAGGTAAATCCAAAGACATGAGGGCTGATTACGATGCTTTCTTTGCCATCTAATCTGAGGAGGAAGGTAAGAAATTATGTTCTTTAGTTAAAATAAGTTTCAGCAAACTGAAATATTTTGAGGAAGAAGTGCTTTTGAACATGGGTTTAAAGGGAACCATAAATGTTTTTTGTAAGAAATTGGGTTGGTCTAAATTGGCTACAGCCCAACATGATTTGTTCGTTGAGCTCACAATAAAGTTTCAAACTACATTTAAGATTATAGATGCAAATCAAAGGGTCTTTTCTTATAGGTTCTTTGGAAAATAATACTATTTTAACTATGAAATCATGTCTGATATATTTCATTTCCCTAAAGGAGGTGTTTGTCAACCTCTATTGGATTATAATATAAGTAGTTTTTAGTATGAAATCACCAAGGGTGATAGAGTTTAAGTAATGACCGATGGTTTGATTAAAGATCACTCATATTTAATTCTGCATAAGTTCATGTCACACACAATTTTTGGATGAAAGGATAGCACTAAGGTTTCTCGTGATGAGTTATTTGTGTTGTGGCGTGTGAAAACTAAAACGACAATATGTAGCATATACTTTGTTCTTTATTCTATGTGGCATGTTGTGCGGGTTAGGAAAGCAGCGGCATCAATGCGCTCCATTCGAACTTGTTAAACATCAATTAGAGCCATAGAATTTGAATTCCTTGATGAAGATTACCTTATTTGGGCTAAAATCATCATAGAATTCAATGAGCTATATGATGTCACTCCAAGGAGATGCTATTTGCTATGCCAATCGGCAATGCAACATAATGAAGTTCCTTTGCCTCCTACCATAATAGAGGATGAAGCTAGTGGGATTGAAACCCAACCAAGGAAGAGAGGGAACACCGAAGGTTACAGTGATGGAATTATATAAAATATCAAAGAGCTAATGGATATCTCTAATAACAAGATTAGGAATATGATAATGCATTTGTCTCATAAGATAGAGCACTTTGAGAGGTGTTGTGAAGCAAAGGTAGAAAAATTACAAGCTCAAATAGATGAAATCTTTCATCTACTCCCTCAAACTAAAAGATCTAAGATGATTAATGAGGCGGCAAGAAACGTTGTTGTTGTTCCATTCACTTCCCCACCAAGTGTATCGAAATAAGGGAAGTACATTGTTCTTTAGTTTAATAATTATTTTGTTTTATTTTCTTTCCATGTTTGTTTAATTATTTTTCTTTAAAGTTATGCATATATAGTTTAAATTTCATGATGTTCATGCATTATTCTCACACTTGAATTTTTGCAACTTATTCACATATAGAGTCTTATTCATTGAGTTTAGTTCTCTTAAAGAAATATATTAATCTTCCTTTAATGATTAGTTTGGACTTTTAAATTAGGAGAGTAATTTTTGGTTAAGGATTTTCAAATTTTAATAAAATTAATGCTTACTTTTCTGTTGAACAAATGAATTTAAGTGGTTGATGCTTGAGAAAAATGTTTGTAAGTAGGAATTTGAATCTAACTTTAGTGTGGTTAAATTCTCTTGTATTCTAAAAAAAAAGCAATAAAACATTGAGATGGAGTGTAAAACACACTCGTTAGGAGCTAAATTTGAAAAACCATCTTTACATGCTTCTTTTACTCTAGTGGTCTTTTTAGAGTAAGAGAGTATCCAAAGGACCCTTTTTGGAGGTATTCACACTGAGTAGTGCAAGAAAGGTGGGGGATAATGAGATTGGGAAGGCTTTGATTAAATGCAAATTTCTTGAAACCTTATATGTGCTGAATTGTAACTTTCTATTTGGTATAAGGATTCCTAAGTACTTCAATTTTTCTTGGGCGTCAATTATTTGCTTTCATGATTTAAATAGAAAACTATGCTCTTCACACGGTAATAATGCATTCTTAACCTTAGATTATTGTTTTAATTTTGAGTTTTTAAGCTTTTATTAAAGGTAGATTCAGGTAGTTAGTCAAGTTAAAGCTAGTTAATGAGCATGATTCTTTAGGTGAACATGACGTATTCAAGCTTTGTTTGAGGATAAGCAAACATTCAAGATTTTGAGCACTCAATGTGTTAGTATTAGGTGTTATTTTAAATGTATTTATAGTATTTTGTTGAGTTTTTCTTTAGCTTAAGTGTTTATGTAGCATAATTTATTTATTTTTTTTCATTTTAAGTATTTTGGTTTATTTTGTTTTTATGCATGTAGGTGTTTAAAGAATAGTGATGGAATGATGCATAGGACTTTTGAGGATTGTGGAGGTGTCCAAGAAGCATTCAAGGCAAATTCTAGCAAGTTTAAGGATTAGAAAAGCGCATGGTTGTGTGCATATTTGCACATGCTAGTGCTTGATTTAAGAATGGACACATAGCCATGTGCACCCATACGCATGGTCGTGGCTAATTCAAGGAGTCAAGTAAGGACCAGCACACGACCATGTGCACACATGGTCGTGTGCCCTACTATCAGCTTTTGGAAATTCAAATTTTGAAGTGCAAATTTTAGGGGATTTGTTTGTTTTTTAATGGAAACAAATTAGGATGCTAGATGCTAGGATTTTATATGTGTAGCCACTAGAGAAGCAAAACATTATATTCTATTCTATCAATTTACTTTAGTTTTTCCTTCGAATAAAAAATAGTTGTCATTCTAGTTTTGGATTATCTTGTTCATGTTGAGTTTGAGATTGAGCAAAAAGGATTGAAAAATAATAGACCTTCTATTTCAACTGGATAAGAAGAGAAAGGGGCTTTTCTTATTTCATTGTTATTGTTGAATTCTATTTTAATTAATAATGATGCTATCCATTTATATTCCTCTTCTTTCTCTCTTATTATCAATATGAGTAGCTAAGTTATTTATTAGGGTTCTTGTTTCAATTCAACCATGTGAATATTGGAATTAACTCTAAGTCCATAATCTTTATTCATTGGTTATTATTGAACTTAATATCATCATAGGATTGATCACCTTTGATTGAATTTACACAATGAAATTTGATTAAGAGATAGGTTGAATTAGATTTAAACAGTAACCTATTAGATGCTTTCTTAGTTGAGAGACATTAAAGCAACCAATAATTAAGGGCTGGAGCTTAAAACTGAGTTAAGAAACACTTAGTAAGTGAGAGTTGTAAATCTATATGTTAGTTTACTTAGTTAATTGTGGGTTTATCCTCGAGGAAAACCTAGGATTCCTTAAATGACTTCTAATTGGATTAAGGTTAGACATGGCTTAGAAGCTAATTGATCTTTAGGAATGGTTGAATTGGTAATAATTAATTCAGATATCTCTTATTTAGTTTTGATTGAATTTAAAACCATTTTTCATTGTTTAAACAAACAAGCACATCTAGTATTACAATACTCAATTTGCAATCTTTGTGGGACGATATTAATTTCCTACTTGTATGATTTTATACGCTTGCAGATTTCACACATCGATGATATCCTTAAGTGGTTAAGCTATAGACTATAGCTTTAGCATGCTTATAGTTTAATTGTTAAGTTTAATTTTTAATTAGTGTTTGCATCATTGTTTGTTTTGTTTATTTTTTATTGTGTTTTCATTTAGTGTTTAAACTTATAAACTATTAAGTTTTTATTGAATTTGTGCTACTAATGAAACGGTGTTTGAAGCTAATGTGAAATTTTGGCATTGTATTAGATGTAGGGCAAAAGCCACGATCACGTTAAAAGTCGTGATCGCTAATCTAAAGCCATTTCTAAGCTCAGTCTTCTGTTGTGATGCCTGAAAATTGTGATCGCTAGAGCCTTCTCCATGATCGTTGAATAGGACACAATTAAAAAAATTTAAAATACTAAACCCTTCTACTGCGATCGTGTTACATGCGCGATCTTGGATTCACACCAGACGAAAAGGTGGGCATTAACTCCACCACTTCCCATTTTCAAAACTTTTTTTTTTCTCTCCACTAATGATTTTCTCTTCCTCAAAACACCAAACCCTAGTTGGCCACATTCACTACTCTTATTTTTTGCCAAAATATTCAACCATTTTCATCATGCCGCCTTATGTCAAAATTCACCCACAGTCTCTGTCAATCAAGGGAAAGGAGCCGATGAGGGAAGATGATCAATTCAAGGAGGAGAACACACCATTGCCACCGCCATCACAACTTTGTTAACCTCAGCTTAGTGTTGATTACTCTTATCAGTATAATGCTCCATTTCCCATTTATACATAGGTGAATGAGAAAGGTACATTTTTTTTCTTGAAAAAAATTTGTTACATGCAAATGCTTTGATTCTTCATTATTTTAAAAATAAGGTCTTTATGGTACACTAGAAACTTTGTGCAACAATTTAGGTTGGGGGAAATTTGTTACTTTGCACAATGACATATACAAAGAACTAACACTTGAGTTTTTCACAACCTTGTAACCCACGAATTCAAGTAACACTGCACGCACTTATCGTTTCTTTAGAAACCCATATGAGATAGATTATGACATCATGTTTCAAGTTCTTGGGTTTCCAAAGGATGGATTAAAAATGGGGCACTTTAATCTTGCTGAGTTTATTAGAATCCTTTTTCGATCAACTCATTATCCTAGAAGTGGAGCTCTTCCAAATGGTATGATTAAAGACCATTGTTACTTGATTTTGCACCGATTCATGAGCTTCACAATTTTTGGCAAAAATGAAATAAGTTGAGTTTCTGAGCAAGAATTGCTTCTCTTGTGGGGTTTGCACACTAAAACCCCAATCTCCACTACATATTTCATATTTCAACAATTGTTGTCAGTTTTGCATCGATTGATTCCGTTCAGTCTAGGATAGCTAAAAATCTGTCGGTTAGTGAGAGGTGGGATAATGGACTCAACCAAGCCAAATAGAATGTTGGAACCATCGATTTGGTTAACCAATTAAATCGGTTTCGATCATCGGTTGGGCTTTTAACTTGGGCCTGACACAATTTGTAACCTAAATGTTGTTAACTCCAACTATTTATACATAATTTAAATTACACAAGTCCAAAGCATTTGGCCCAAATGTTTAAGGACTAAATATACATACTAATAGTACATATTTGCTGCCTAATAATTATAGGCATATTAACAAAATTAACATATTGACAACTGTCAATTAGAAAAACTATATAATTACATATGATGAAATGTAATAACAAAAAGAAACATTTCATTCTAAGAAATTCTACACAATTCTGTTGTGTTTGTGTTGTGTTAATTATTAATGAACCCATAAGCAGCATGAAAAATCAGGCCTACCAAGTTTTGCAAAAATTCCCAACAAAAAATAAAAACTTCTCCTGTAAAAAGCATCAAACCATGAAATTAGCAAGTTATGGAAAATAAATTACAAATAAGTAACTTGGCTAAGGCTTAGGATATTATTTTCAAATCATATTAAGGAAAATGGTCACATTTTGATGGCTGCAATGAAATGCCACCTAAAAAAATTGCAGCACACGATCTAAAAATGATTTTTAAAATAGCCCAGGCAAGTTAATGCAAAACTAAGATAAATAAAAGAAGAAATAAGTTATGCAGAATGCAATAAATAGAAGAAAAACAAAGCTTCTAGAAGGAGCCAAGACAACCATATAAGTAGGGGCATCATAAGTCATAACTATAAAGAAAAGTAGCAATCAGTTCAATAACTGAAGCTAGATGTATGCAAAAGCAATAAATAAAGCAA
This sequence comes from Mallotus repandus, assembly GCA_949671775.1. NCBI lineage: Eukaryota > Viridiplantae > Streptophyta > Magnoliopsida > Malpighiales > Euphorbiaceae > Mallotus > Mallotus repandus. The sequence goes on along the minus strand of CATIWM010540768.1, from coordinate 11,670 downwards.
AATCAGCTCAATATGCAAAGCATATAACCACAGAAGCCACAAAATGAACAAGTATTCAAGCAGGCATCAAATCCGTCTTAGAATATTGTTAGTAATGTCATTGGAAGAATGCAGCAGTATTTCTGGTGGCATTTCAATATAATACCCCCCACGAGTATGCCTTGCAAACCCTCATCCTTCACTTACATTCTGTGGAAGCATCATCAAGCATTGATTAAGTCATATAAAATTACTCATAAATAAAAAATCAAATGAGTAATAATAAAAGCAAATAAGCTCAAAAGATTACTATCAATAAGTGCATGTAGCTTCAACCTCAAAATGCTTGGAACTGAGTTAGATAGCACCTGTTGTGGGTGTTGGTCCTTCAACACCCACAGGTGAAAGATTTGAATTAAAAAATGAAAGTAAATTAATCAATCAATCTAAATAAATATAAAAGAAATTAAAGTAAATAATAGAAATAAAGTATTTACCCTTTTCAAATGTGTATAATTCATCAATGTCCTCGTCGACTGAAATGGATTGATTACCCAATCTGAGCCAATCTTGGGTGCATATTAAAGACTCAACTATTTTAGGAGTTAAAGAACTCCTAAATGTATCCAGAACTCTACCACCTCTGCTGAAAGTAGATTCAAATGCAATTGTGGAGATTGGAACACCTAACATATCCTGAGCCATTCTAGATATAAGAGGGAACCTTTCTGCATTCAGCTTCTACCATCTCAATAAATCGAAGTCCCCTTCTTCATCTAAAATAGCCTCAGTCAAATAATTATCCAAATAAAACCTTTTGCTTCAACCTTGACCACTCTCCTTCTTGTGCTGCTTGAATCTTGATTTCAGCATTGACACAGGTTTCAGAGAAGTAGTAGAAGAAGGAACAAATGCAGATTGGCCAAGATCACAAGATTGAGAACCAGATGGTCCAATTTTAATTTTTATATACATAGAGACATAATCGGCAAATAATTCATATAGACTAGTTTTCACAGATTCAAGCAAGCATACACCAACATCAGTTCCATACATTTGCTTGAAGGAAAAAGACAAGTAATCTAGTTTTTCTCTCGAATAAAAAAACACTAGCCAAAAATATAAGATTTATTTTATCTATGTCACCCGAATATTTATGAAACTTTATTTTCATAGTAAGCCCCATTGATATTAAATTTATATCATCAGAAACCTTGCATTAATCCAGTTGATAACTCAAATCTGATATCTCAGAAAACATGGTGCTTGAAGTGACATAGTGAGAGCCAGAAACTTTTATAGTCATATTATAGAATATTGAAGAAATTGAACCATTTTGTTAACTGAAATCCAATCAAAGTAATCAGGCGCATCATCTTTCAAATCACTCCTAAATGATGACTCTTATTCATCAAACTTATCAAATGCTTTTTCAAATTCATTTGCAGTTTTAAAAATCAAATAGGTGGAGTTCCACCTTGTAGGAGCATCCAAAAACAGACAGGCTTTTAAAGTGCATCCAACTAAATAAGCACATTCTCTAAATTTTCTAAGTCTAGCTTAAGAGTTTCTAATATACCTAACACATTCTCTAACTTTTTTAATAGATGCTGAAACTTCTTTTAACCCATCTTGCAATATTAGATTTAAAATGTGAGCTATGCACCTCATATGCAAATACTTACATCTGATAGGACTAACACCCTAACTCAAATTTTTTCTTTTGAAATATCCCATGGTTGTGTCATTACAAAAAGCATTATCTAAAATAATAGAAAAGATATTTTTCTGCCCCCACTCAAGCATACAATTTTCAAGTGCTTTTTCCATATACTCACCTTTGTGAGATAAAATAGGCATAAAAAATATATCGTTTTTTTATGCAGCTTCCACTGATCATCAACAAGGTGTGATGTGACACATATAATTGATGTATTGAATTGAGGTCGATGCATTAGTTGTTATGCTAAGTCTTTGACCATGATTTTTTAAAAACATCTTTAAGGACTGCTTCTCTGCGCTAAAATCCTCATAACAGTCCCTTATCAAAGTCCACTTAGAAAGTAGCTAAAACCTAGGACAAGTAACCCTTAAGAACCTCTTAAACCCCTTAGATTTAACACATTTGAATGCTAGCTCTTCAAGAATAAGCTTGTGGGTGAGTAAAAGTCTAATTGCCTCTTGGTCAAATTTCCAAGTGCCTAATGAATGTAGGGGATCTGTGTTATCAGCTTCCACATTTTTTCTACTAGGATGCAATGTTAAAAGTTGTTTTCTTTTATCTTTATCTTGAGGCATTTCGGTGCAAGTTAATATGTGACTCTCAAAAGATGATATGCCACTTATCTTAAAGTGAGAGAAATATTTTTTAGTGCAGTAAATACATCTTGCCTGAATGACAACTCTTACTCTATTTCTAATCTCCTCAAAATGCTTCCATACTTTTGATCTGTGCTCTATTTCCTTCCTTTTCTTTGAAGGTTGACCTGTCATAGGCTGCTCAGTGTTGTTTTCCTCAATGCATTGAGCTTCCATAGGTGGATTAGGTTCACCAATAGTAGTTGTCATACATCAAATTTTGACTATCCCCAAAAAGGTCCAAAGATGAAAATATCCCTCCGAATATGACAGGTGTCTGTTCGTTCGTATCACCTCTTAAGCATGTTGTGAGTCTGAAAAGCCCAAACCAAGCAAAATCAGCTACCAAATCATAAAGTCATATCCTGATCTTATGAATTACGAATTATCGAAATGATAAATAGCTCATTTTGAACAACCATCACTCAAAAAGTACAACTCGTCAGACTGGTGTTCATCTCGTAAGACCGAAGTTCAACTTCGTGAAAATTGAAAGTCGATTTTGATAAAACGGACACTAGAAACACATTTGAAAGCCCTAAAAATTTTAGAAGTAACCCCGAAATAGTGCATGTAATCCCGAGAACTAGCACATGAGCAAATTTATAGCGCATGACCACACCTGAACACACTTTGCTCACATGTGAAAATGGAAGCCGATTTTGACAAAACGAACATCAGAAACACATGCGAGAAATCCAAAACCTTTAGAAGCAACCTCAGAATAGCACGCACATGCCTTAAAATCAATGTATGAGTGCATCAATTATGCGAGATCACACACCCGAGCATGTAATTATGTGCCCATAGCGCATGATCACTCACCCTTGTGCATGATCATGTGCCCTTCCACATAATCATACGCCCCCAAGGCATGATCACGCTCCCCCCAAACCATAATCATACATCGCAACACATGATCACACACGTTTTCCCTATTTTTTCCCTATAAATAAAGGTCTCTATCTCCCATTTGTGGGGAGCCAAAAAAAAAAAGCAAACACATACATAAAAACACTATCGAATTGAAGACTCAAGAGTCCAATTTACACACTTTTGGCTCATCTACTGCATTTTCATAGGATTTTTTAGACTACTTTTGTACCAAACCCATCCTCATCTTTATCAAAGTAGGCTTCAAAGGTATACAAATTTGTATTACATGTCATTTTCAACCTCTCGAAGAGAATAACTTGAAAATCCAATGAAGCTTAAGCTTCAAAAACACCAAACAAACTCAATCAAATCTGAGGAATAAATAATAATATTTGCACATTTATTTTATTATTTTGCATTTTACTTTATTACTGCCAGTAGTTGCGAAATTGTTATGATTGTGTGAAGAGACTAGCAATTTGCATGCTGATTGAATAATCTCTGCTTTGTTTTGGTCATAATAAATTGTCAATTTGCATTAGTATGCATTCAATAAACATGAAAGCTCCTTATTTAAGTTAAAGCTTCAATATCATGATCCAATGATGTAATGCTTTATTACTTATCTTATCATTTAGAAATGCTTTATAATAATTCTTGCAAGTGCATGAACTATGTGCATTTGTTTAATCATTCATGATGCATCAATCATCTTTGTTGTGCTTATATATTGTCTGAATGGATGAATATGTGGAATTTCATATAGTTATGTTAACCTCTGTCTTGCAGGTATTTACTAGATTTACATTTCCGCAATCGTCTTTTCATTTTTTGAATGTATTTACTAGGAAAGCATTATAAATAATTATGCTAAATATCTCATACTTTCTATTATTATCAATATGCTTGTGTGAATGTGTATATGTCAACTATCATTACTAAAACTAGGGTGCTATGGTAGCCATATATTGAGTATCATAATGAGAAATAGATAAAAAGAAGATGAGATCTCCCAGGCTCAGAATCTCTACTAGGGATGATACTCGTTGAGTGACATGATGTTGTCCCTTTCATCTTTTCCTTATTTTCTAAAAACCCGGTGGCGACTCCAAACACAAAGCATCTCACTCCCTCCTAAGACAAATCATTTGTCCCTGTCCCAAAAATAGAGCGGATGTCCCATTCGGTAAAGTTGCCATGTCCCTTGAAATTGGAAAAACATCCTAAAGCTCAGGGACCTCGAATAAAAGGGTCACTCACAATGGTGACTCCACTGGGAACTCTGATTAGAGAGATTAATTCAAAAAAAGCTATTTCTCATTACATAATACTCAATTATATGGAGCCTTTCACCATTGCATTTGTACTACACAATCACATGTTCATCATTGGTCCCTATCAGTCAACAATGACAGAAAGTGATCCACCATGGTTCCACTCGAGTCATGGGGTGATTGATTTGGATTTGTCACCTTTAGCCTTTACTCGTTGTTTTGCTGGATGAATCTGAACAGAGTTTGTGACCCAAATCCTTAAGGGGGGTGACCCGAGTTACCAAAAGAATGCTACACTCACTGATTGAAGTCCGTAGTCATGGGGGCATTCTCGCTAAAATAGCCATTGGCCTACTACCCTCAACTTAACCCATATAAATAAAGAAATAGAGACCTCCACTAGGATCCCACCAAGGTTTGCACGCTAACCCTAATGGTGTCTGCTTGACCTAACACTCACAAATGCTATGACACTTTTAGTTCTCATCACCGATTGATGTCATTATGTTTGTTCTTATAGACTGCTCACACATAGACTCTGTGATCCTTGTTTACCTTGCATAAGCCTGATGCACAAGGAATGATAAGAATTATCCATCTCAGTAGAATAGCCTGTGACAACTAGCAAATACTAACATCTTTTGATGACAGAACCTATGAGCGTCATCCATATGTCCTCATCAGATCAAATAGATGGGTCAAGAATTCGATTAGATTACAGACATTTATGCTAAAAGAATCAAATTGTAAACTATCCAATGATACTTTAATGTCTCTTGGTAAACATATCAAAAATTGATGTGGGGACGTGAAATTGGACCCCTTTTGTTGGTTATAGCACCTGCGCACGCGGGCACGCAAGGACTATAGATGCCATTAATGACCTAATGACCAATCCCCACATTTACATTATATGATTACCTCGAGTGCATTTAAGCATTGTTCCTTAATTTACCTTTTGGTTCTAATCAATATAAATTAAAATAGCCTAGTTTCAGAAGTGGAACGATAGTCCCATGCTGACTACTTGGTAAAAACCCACCTAAGAAAGAGACTGAATAACCATGTGGAGTAATAAGGTTGGAAGTGAGAGCTTGCTTGTTATTGGTTTGTTCCCTGTACAGGAAATACTAACCAATTTTATTCCTTTTTTTATTCATGCATATATAATATACATGTAAATAGCATGCACTAACTCACATTCTTCTTACAGCCATCCTGCATTTTTGCACACATTCTCACCCTATTCCTTTGCATGGGCACATCATGCACACACGATAACTTTTCTATACCTTATGGCATGACAAGTATCCATAATTCTTTCTTTTAGCTTATCTTATTATTTACTAACACTTTCTCTTTTGATGTGTTTTATTTTCAAAGAACTTCACAAGCCTTCCTAATAAGGCTCCATACATCAATAAATATCTCGTAGCGCATGACATAACATGTATTCATGCTATCCTTATTCCTCACACTAATCTCATCCTTTTAAGTAACATTATGCACCCATGCATACATCTCACAAAAATTATATTCATACATGCATTTCATGATAGTTGCACTAACCCCATCATTTCTACAACCATAAACCCCAAGAACAACCCTAAAGGGAGAGTCTAAAATGGTTAGAATTCAAAACGGCCAAAAAATTTTGGGAATGAAAGCCTCAAAGAGCATAAGAAGGAATCTATAGCTAGTAGTGGCCTAACCGATGTCCACATAGCTGAAATCAAGGCCATCCTTTGAACTAAAATTGGAAAAATCCTCAATCAAACACCAGATTCCAAGGATAAGATGATCCTCTTAAGTGGCAAAGGGGCATTTGACACTTATAGCCCAAATTGAACAAAGAAAAAGGGGGTCTTAAGCATACCTGAAAATACTGAAGATAAAAGTGAGTTTTACCAAGAGGAGCTTCCACAATCCGCGTTTGGGGTAGCAAGCATCGATGAATCTGAACCAATAATGAAGAACCAAGAACTAGCCTGCAAGATCACTTAACTTAAGGTTCTAGTGAAGGAAAACACTGACACCTTAACTAGAGGCTTTAATCAACTTTTCATGGTCATGAAAGAACTCTTACGAGATCACTCCAAGCAACCATATCGTTCTAAATTTTATGAAGCTAAAAGTCAAGAAATGGGTAACTAGAGTTTGGTGGATTATAATCTGTTAGAGTTCCTATAGTCATTTATAGACTGCCCTTTAACCCACAGAAAACCTCTAAAGTTCAACCAACCTCTCTCCATGATCTTTCAAACTCTTCGACATAGAAACCTTTCACATCCTCGTGAGCCAAAACCACTACCAAATCCACTACCACCTCATATTAACCCAAACCTTTACTATCACTTCCATCAAATGCTTGGCCATGCCACTGATGCCTGTAGGACCCTTAAAAATATAGTCCAAGACCTTATTGATTTTGGAAAAATTGATGATCCTTAGAAAACATCAAGTGTCAAAACTAACCTTTTTCCTGAATACTGAGACATACCCCACACAAAAAACAAATCACTACATGACCATTCAATCACACCACATTTAAACATCATCTCTTTTGGTCCACATGAATCTTAAGTAAGTGATGGAACACCTACCTCATGAATACCACCTATCCTTTGGAATCCTACATTTAATCACCATAAGAAGGGAGAGCAAAAGGAAACCATGGGAATTTATCCACTATGAAAGTCATGAACAAGTAGTACTGAAGCAGTTAGAATAAAAAAGATCAATGAAACTTCTCTTTGATGTAAAAAATGAACCTTTGTTTTGTTATTTTGCTAGTGTTGAATATTTATATGGTTTATAAGACATCTTGATGGAATGCTAAATCCTTTGTTTTTCATTACCTTATAATCTATTGATTTTCTTTACTCACTTCACACTCCATTAAAACTATAAGTGTTCAATTCTCGCAATAGCCTCATTCAAAAAAAAAAGAAAGAAAAAAAAGAGAAAAGATAAAATAAAAGATAAAAGCCTAGCTAGGTGCATAGAACCGCCAAGCCAAAAAAGGGCAGAAAAGAAATAATAATATGAGGCATGTACTTGAATGAATACTTACTATAAGCCATTCTCTGATTCATCATTAGATTATAAGGAGTGCAAACAAACAAGCTGCTAACTTGCATTCTGCATAGTTCAACATACTGTCATCAAGATCCTTAGTTTCTCCCTTAGATGTGTTGACCCTTTTACTATTAATACTAATCCCATAACTACTAATCATCTGACTCTCCCAAGAGGAATGCTCACCTTCATCATATAGCATGCTTGTTTGCATTACATAACGTACGCCCTATGAGTGCAAATCGATGTTATTCTTCTTGGCATACCAATACCATCATAATTTTATGCATGCATTAATTAAGATCATTAAATACATTCATACATAGGCTCAAAGATAAAAATTCTTTTGTTTCCATTCACCTGCACGCATATACATGTCCTAGGACGAGAAATAAGTTACTATTCATCATATGGCACAATCATCATGCATACATTCACATAACATATAAGTACATGGTCATCTTCTACCACTGATAGTGCATAAGAAACAAAATCTGCATACCCAAGCTTTTAAGGTGGTCTAATTATCTTCCTATCTCTATCAAGGGCAATACTATATGGTTGTTGCTGTTGTGGAGTGATAACTTCTTCATTAGGCTCACATTCATTATCCTGAATGGACTGATTAGAGATACATTCTTGCTCTTTCTCTGATTTTTTTGCTTCAAGCTCCAACTTCTTACTGACACCAGGACAATTTTTTGTATTATCAACCTCCTTTTTGGGATGAAGAATGGATGACTCATCAAATTTGACATCTTTGTTAATTATGAACTTGGGAGAGTTAGGTTCAGTACACCATAATCTGTAACCTCTTACTCCAGTTGCATATCCAAGGAATATGCATTTTTGTGCCCTTTGCCCAACTTTACCATAATTGGTGTGAGCATATGTAGGACACCCATATATTTTTAAATTTGAGTAATTAGCAGATTCACCCAACCATACTTTAATAGGAGTCTTCAATTCAATTAAAGTTGATGGAGACCAATTCATAAGATAACAGGCCATGTTCATAGCTTTAGCCAAGAAATCTTTAGACAATCCGTCATTTGAAAGCATATAGCATGCTTTCTCCAGTAGAGTTATGTTCATACGTTCTGCAACTCAATTCTATTGTGGTGTGTGTCACACAGTGCGGTGTCTCACTATGCCTTCATTTTCACAGAACTCATTAAATTGATTTCCACAAAATTCCATACCATTATCCATTCTTAAGCACTTGATCTTTTTGCTGGTCTGATTCTTAATCAGCGCTTTTCACTTCTTGAGGGCAGGGAATATATCATTTTTATGACTCAAAAAAATACCGAGACTTTCCTAGAAAAGTCATCAATGAAAGTCAATAGGTATCTGGCATCACCTTTTGACGGAACAGGCACAGGGCCCTAAAGATCATAATGGATATAGTCCACTGTGCCCTTAGTCCTGTGGATGGCAATACTGAACTTGACTCTGGTCTGCTTCCCATAGACATAGTGTCCACAAAAGTCAAGCTTTCCAATTTTCAAACCATCTAGTAATCCACGCTTGCTCAAGTTAGACATCCCTGTCTCACCTATATGCCGAATCATATATACGATAAATGAGTAGTGTCTAAGTATGAGTTTGATGAAGATGATACAGAAGCTACACCAATAATTGTTCTTCCCTATAGTAGATAATGGCCATTAATCAATTTTCTTTGATCATCGTCAAAGTTTCTTTTGAAACGTTTAGCACCCCACCTTTAGCAGAAAATTTACAACCTTGAGAATCAAGTGTTCCCAAAGATATAAGGTTTTTCTTCAGTTTTGGCACATGCCGAACGCCAGTCAAAGTTCTTAGAAAACCATCATACATCTTGATTTGAAATGTTCCGATGCCAATAACCTTATAGGACATATTATTTCCTAGAAGAACAGTGCCACGATTAATTGACTAGTAATTAACAAACCAATCTTTGTCAGGACACATGTGATAGGAACATCTAAAATCAAGAATCCAAACATCACTAAATAAACTAGAGGATATTATGAACACATATCCAATACCATCAGAATTATCTGTAGTAACATTGGCAGTATCACCATCATGTGAGGTATTATCTACCTTTTAATTTTTATCTTTGGGTTTTGGACATTCAGCCTTCTAGTGACCATCCTTCTTGCAGTACTTGCATTTTCCTTTCCGACCATTAGACTTTGATCAAAATTTGCCTCTACTATTGGTTGAGCCTTTCTCCTTAGTTTTACCTCAGGAAAATAAGCCTTCCACTTGATTATCTCCATAATTTTTTGACACCTTTTTCCTTAACTTCCGAGAGTTAAGCAATGACTTGACATCTTCTATTAAAAGGGTGTCTCTTTCATAAAGCATGGTGTCAATAAAATGCTTAAATGAATGAGGTAAAGAACATAACATCATTAAGGATTGATCTTCATCATCAACCTTGACATCAATGTTTTTAAGATCCATAATAATTCTAGTGAATTCTGCAGAATGATCTTTAATAGGTCTGCCTTCTTTCGTCCAAAGAGTGTAGTGTTTTTACTTTAAATAAAGCCGATTAGTGAGTGACTTAGTCATGTAAAGACTTTCTAATTTTAGCCATAGAGCAGCAGTAGACTTCTCTTCTACAACTTCTTACAGTACTTCATATGACAGTGATAACAGAATAGCGTTATGTGCGAGCTCTAGTAGACTAGATTTTTCTTGTTCTATCATCGTCTCCAGTAGAGTCTCCATGCCTTTCAATGCCTTTTGCAACCCTTGCTGGACCAATAAAGCATGCATCTTGGCACGCCACAGAGTGAAATTATTATTGCCATTGAATTTTTCAATCTCAAATTTTGCTGCCATAATTACACCAAGTAAAAAATATCCCCTTGCCGTAAATTGAAAAATTTTAAAAAAATCTTTTATGATGTTGAAAATCAGTCAAAACTGCAACCATAGAGCATACTCAAAATTTTAAAAGAAATTACAATTTCAGCATTGATACTAGTTTATTGGAACGTAAGAGGCCCACAAGTAATTAAGGAGAAAAAGAAATAAAATAATAGGACACAACAATTTAACGTGGTTCGGTAGAGCCTACGTCCATGGTCAGAGATGACAAAATAATTTTCACTATGGTAACAAAAAAAAGGAGATTACAAAATATGACTAGACAACAATCAAATATTAACCACACTTAAGTATTTGAACTACCCAAGTGTTTTAACTCAAAACTCACCAAATCACTCGTACATTACCGATACAAATGCTATAGTAGATTGTGAAACAAATATTTACTTAGCTTGCTTGTGTTTCTTTTTGTTCATGATGGAATTAGAATGGAGAGTAAGGCTATTTATAGCAAATAAACATCAAGAATATTGTTATAACCCGAATTTTTATAAATTAATATATATATATATATATATATATATAATTTTTTTTTTTTGAGACTTGCAGCGTTAATAAAAATTTTGTTAATATTAAGATTATTATTTTGTGAAATTAAATTTGAATAATTGGTGATGAGAATTATTTTAATTATTATTGTATAAAAGTGTGTTAATTTTATTTTAATAAAATTATTTTATTGTGTGTATTTTAAGAGGGTTAAATTTGATTTTTATCTTAGCGTTTTATTATTATTATTATTAATTAAAAAAAATATAGCAGCTTTTTTGTTTAAAAAAATCAAAAAACGCAGGAAATCATTTTTTTTTTCTTCTTCTTCTTCTTCCCTCACTTTTCCGTCCGGCCACCACCCGCCCTGCCACATCCCTTTGCTCAGCCACCAGCACCGACCACACCACCAGCAACCTCTTTTCTTCTGGCCAGCCATCTTCTTCACTCTCTCTCCTCTTCTTTTCTTTTGGCCAGAATTTTGTTTTCTTCACCGGCAACACCCCAATAGTTGAGGTTGGTTTCTTTTGAAAGCTCATCCTCTGGGCTTGTCAAATCTTCAAACAGTTTCAAGTTTGGACTCCGGTAATTACTCTGTTTATCAATAATTCGATTTTGAATATTGTGAGTTTTTTGTTGATTTGAGCTTGAATTTGATTTTATTTGAGATAATTGCTTTAGGACTGATTTTTATAGAGATTGTGAGCTATCCAAATATGATTTTTAT
>CATIWM010540614.1:0-12386 GCA_949671775.1 Mallotus repandus | reverse complement strand
TTTAACGAATTGGCATGGAGGGATTTACACCCGATAATTGTCTCTTAAATACTACACTAATCATCACCATGTGTACAACAATAACAATTATCAATTACTTAAATTATATGAATCAATATTAGAAATTAAAATTTCTAACACCAAAAATCAAAACCATTAGAGTGACAAAATTGGGCTTCAAAACCAAACCAAAATCACTGCTTAACACTTCAGTGAATAAGCTCAAACCCCTATCAAATTCCTCATTCTTTAGAAACACAGACACCATACTATCAGTGTGCTGCCATTTGTTACAAGTCTGAAACCAAATCATCCTTCAACCATTGGGAACCTTCTCTTTTCTCTTTTTGAACTTTTGAAGCAAGTTCTTTGTTTCTGAAGGAGTAGCAGACAGTACCCACTTGCTAAATTCAACTTCTCCCATACCCATGAATCGAGCAAGGCGGCTATACTAGGCCCTTTTCTAATCCTTGGATGACAAGACATTTTCTTTCTAAGTTATGTCATCTAATTTTCTTCTGTTATCTGAGGCAGCCAGACTGACATTATGAGGGATGGTTTCTTCAATTTTCCTTCTCCTTCTGGTGCCAGGCCTAAGATTGATGATGTCCTCATTATGATGAGCATATAGGACACCTGAACATCAAGATGGAAGTAGATTCAATAGCTCAATTGGTCCAGTGTTTGGACTTAAGCCTCTCTCTTTCATTCATACGCACACATGCATGTGCTCACACACAATCCCACTCACCAATTCTTGGATAGTCAGTAAGAGAAAATGGAAGCCTATTTTGCTCTTTCCCTATAGTTTTGGCTATTTATTTACTGATTTATTTTTTTCTTTTCATGTGTAAAATCTCAAACATTTATAATTTTACTTTGCATGTAACACAAGTATCAACCAATCTCAAGGACATGAAAATAATTGATCTCACCTAAATCCTCAAGCACTGGTTTATTTGTTGTAGCACTGTCATCATCCCTAGGATTTTTAGTTTCTGACCCTAATAAATTTGTTGCAGCCCCTTGTTTTGGAGGAAGAAAATAACTCCCAATCTTAGCTAGTTCATGCCTTGTAACAGAGCAATGCCTATCATCTTTTCCTTATTTCCTATATAATTCAATGATTTCACACAGACACCATACATTAGTGTGCTGCCATTTTCTTAGGCTTTTCAGTGTGCTGCCATTTTAATTCAATAAAAAATTACTTTGAACTGCACTTAATTTTTCCTTTATCATGTTCTTTTACCATGGAATTCTTATTGAGAAATTATCTTTTAAATTGCAGAAGTTGTCCCCAAATTTGCGAATGTTAACGGCTCGACTCCATCATCATTGTCAAGGACAAATAAGATCCTCTACTTGAAATTATATGATGATTCTGCAGAATTCTTGTTGTTATTCAATTCAAATCTACTGAAAGATGATTGTGGAGAAGAACCCATAGGGCTAAGCTCCGACGTTGAATGAAACTCAAACCACCAACAGAAATCAAACCCACCCAGAGTTTTTTTTTATTTTATTATTTTGCTCCACAACAGCAACATAAGTGCAGTGGAGTTGCTGCATTCCACGCGTCGCTTGTCTACCGACTCTTGGTCTCCAATGAAGTGCGTTATCATTGTCGTTGCATATGAAGCTTCTATCAACATAATTGTATTATGTTTTTACACAATCATGAGCTAAAACAACATGTAAGAGACTACGAATTTTATTGTATTGACACATAGCAGAGCAAATACAAAATTTGCAACTCATTCAATTGGTATCATCACCTTATTAGTCCTGAAAGGAGGAAAAGTCCAAGGTGGATTATAGTTTGCTAATAAAAATTCCCCAATAATTTTGTACCCATCTCTCTCCAAGTTCTGTTTCAGCTTCGCCACTTTTTGCTGCATTACCTGCTCTATTGTAACACCACCCAATGACCAACGAAGCATCACCGGTGGTGGAGTGGCAGTTGGGGGAGGTGTCGTGGAGGTGGACGGTGGAGTGGCAGTTGGTGGAGGTGGGTGGAGGTGATGCAACAGAAAAAGGAGGAGTCGCAATTGTGGGTGGCATTGTTGGTGAAGCTGCGTTGGTAAAAATCAAGTAGGTCAACATATGTTTTATATTTGGTAAAGTTTAAGTTTAATTTGCATTGAGTTTGCCATGTCAGCATTAAAGGTAACGGAGTTGACATCCGTCTGTTGCGAGGGGCCAAAAAAGATTCTTTTTAATCAAATCCTAAGTTATTTGAACAAAAAAAAAAATGAGGAGCTTATATGAACTTCGGAGAAAATATTAGGGCATGAATGAACCTTATCCTTTTTTTTTATTACTAAAGATATTAGTAGGTTACAGTGGAGGAGGATGTGATTGATGGGCTTGAACTACACCATAATACTATTTTGGTGAGTGACCAACCACCAAGACCAATGTCTGAGTTTCAAATAATGAGTTGATTGCTCCGAAAAGTACCTTACACTTGCACATCACATAATTGCATCTAGTTATATATCACAGCTAGCATTTATTTTGTTAATTCAAGAATTTCTTTGACCTTTCAATATAATATATAAATATACTAAAATTAAATAATACTTCAAGAGAAAATAAGCAAATCCAATAAATCAGAAAACTCATTCATAGCTAAGAACAATTAATAATTATATTGAATAATTCAAAGTTAATTAATCGAAAATAATTAGGGGCATTTGTTGTAAACAAAAAAATAAAAAGAAAAAAGTCACCTGCTGTCAGGTTCCATTTCATACCAAAATCTTGATTAGAATCATTCCATTTCTTTTTATACATCTTAGTTTTGTATGTCTATTAATTTAGGACGTGGGTGTGCTACTAAAACTAATGATTGTCCTTCATGTGTAGTTCACTAGGGATCCAATCTTCACTTTCTCTCTCTTTCTCTTTTTTTTTTTTTTAAATTAACCATGATCTAATTATTTAAAAAAATTAATGATTAGAAGTTAAAAATTGAGTAACATAATTGTATAATTTTTCTTAAAATATCAATTTATTAAAAATTTAATATTTATTTCTCTTATCCTCTGATAAAAAAGAAGAAGAAGAAAACGATTGAATACATTAATATTAGTAGTCTCTCATTTTCTTCGTGCTTCCATTATTCCCATGAGCTACTGCAATTTCTCTACTCTCCAACACTTTAAAATTTCCTCTCCTAAATAGGAAATTATTGTATTGAGCCTTTATTTTTGACAACTTTAATAAACTTGTTGGTTGGATATTACATTCATAGCTCTGTACTTATGTGTTGTTATCCTTTTTAATCAATGAAAAATATATAGAATTTAGTTGTTAAAAAAAAGGGAGGCCGGCAGAAATATCATTGTTGAGTTGGTTGACAAATAATTTGTGCAGTACATGTTACATCGCATTTAGTACATTATCGACTCCTTCCACACGAGAGTTAAATTGCTATATATCTAATACAGATTTCCAAGGCAATGAAAGGATCGTACAAGATGTAATTTAATTATATTTTAAGGACCACCTTGACCATCACGAAGCCAACTGGCCTAGGCAGCCATATGCCTCGTAACATCTCCATTGGCGATTGACCATTTGTAAATTGCAACATAATACAAAGTCAAATGAGCATGACATTTCATTGATCATCACACCACGTTTAATTCTCTCTATATATATTATACCTTCTACAATAGCCTTCGAGTACAAATTGCTGATTGATACACTTACTGGTCTCTGAAATGGCTGCTGCAAAAGTTGTTGCTGCGTGGTTTGCTGTGTCGGTCATGGTCATGGTTGTTGCTGCTCATGAAGGGCACGATCACATGCCTGGCATGTCCCCAGCCCCAACTCCTGAGACAAGTTCAAGCAACCTTTTCTCTCCATCAGCCCTGATGGTTGGATTCTTTGTTTTCATGGTTTCTTTACTTGTTGCTCGAAAGCAGGTCTGAACCTGATTTTTGGACCTTGAATTAATACATGTTCTATTGGTTTTATTGTCTTATTGTTACTGCGGTCCACCGATGGTATACTATTGCTTTTTTATATATGCTGTTTCCATTGTTATAGTCTGATCTTGTGATCAATAAGTGTGTGTTCTTGTTTTCTAATAATATACATCACATGATTGTTTCTCTTTTAAATTTTTCATGAGGTGAGCACCATTTTTATCAAGATTCCAATCTGCAAAATAATTAAAATTGATAAATTTTTTTAAAATTACATGAAGTGTTTCATTTTCTCTAATGAATTTATGATTCTTTTATAAAAGAATAATTTTCAGTATTTCTCTAATGTATTTCTATAATTAGATTTTATTTTATACAATTAACTGGTGAAAAATTTCTTATATTTATTAAAAAACACATTCAAACTTGAAAATTTATACATTACACTTTTCAATATAGATAATGAGAAGAATGAATTTCATGCTTAATTATAAAAAATTTGATTTATCTATTTGAAAATTGAAAGTGTGAATTCAAAACTACACTTCACCCTAAATTTCTTCAAAATTAAAATTAAATCGAACAATTAACACTACTGAAAAAATGAAAAAGAATAAACAATAATCATTAAGAACAAAAAAATTGGTATCTAAACTCATAAATGGAATTGCTCTAATTTGAAACAGATGGAAATTGAATTCCAACCTAGTGCTTTCAATTGGGAGATCGCACATTTCCTCCTTCTTAATGGGATTGAATACGAAACATGGAAAATATCGGATCATATTGAAGTTTTGAATCAAAGTACACTAAAATCATGCAAAAACCAAATAGTTTTAGTTTCAGAACCAACCAAATTGAATTAGATAAATATTTTGGTATAATTTTAAATTTTTTGTAAATTTTCAAACCAAGAACCAAATTTAGTATCGAAATTATATATATATATATATATAGTGATGTTGCATATGTAATTAAATATAATCAAACTAGTTGATATTTGCATATTAAAAAACCTATTCAATACTACTTTAATTAAAATATATATATATTAAGCCGTATTGTTTTTCAAAAATTAATATTCATACTAGATATAAATTAATTGTATATTTTTATTTATACGTACTTTAAATTTAATTATTTCAATTTTGTAATTTTTTAAAATTACTTATAATTTTACTTATATAAAATATAAATTTTTAGTATTAAAAGTGTTTAAATTTTTTAATATTCATTTTAAACTATACCGTATCTAGTTATTTTAAAAGACCCAAATCTCCTAACTAAACGGCATTGTAAAATGAGACAGTATGGTAAAATATTTTTAAATTTGGTAAAGTAATGGAAATAATTTTTATTTTTTTTGAAATTTGGTAAAACAATGGAGACTAATATTAGAAAATTTTCAATCTGGCTTCTTCCTTAATTTGTTTTGCACAAGATTAGACCTGCACATCCCACTTTTGCTTTAACTGCCCCTATTCGTTACACTTGATGCTGAGGGGTAATCTTTGATTTTATGGTTAGCACAACATTACATACTAACAAAGTCTATGACAAACTGAATAGATTATACACCACCTTCTAAGCGACTCATAATTAGACAATAATAACAAGAACAAAAAAATGAATTCTTTTTTAACAAAAAGAACCAAAAAAAAAAAATCGATCTCTCTACTCATGATCAAAGAGAACTTAGAATATTGCTTGTCAAATGCGAAAGGTAAGAATGTGCAAATTCAGCATAAATAGCTGCTCCAATGGGAAACACATCCTCATCTACCATATAATAAGGGCTATGCGGGGGATGTATATATCCAAGCTTGTCATTTCCTATGCCTAAAAATAAGAAGGATCCAGGTACTTTTTCCAGGTAGAAAGCAAAATCTTCACTGCCCATGAAGGTTGGAGCTAATTCAATGTTTTCTTCCCCTACTACATCAACCGAAACACGCCGTGCATGTTCGTAGATCTTTCGATCGTTTATGGTTGGAGGAAGTGTTGGGTTTCCGTTTCCTGTGAAATCAATGTCAGAAGAGCACCTGTGTACAGCTGCTTGCCCTTTGATTATCTGCCACAAGAAGATATCAAGCATAATATAAAGTCAAAAAAAAAAAATTTATATCAAGAAGATGCTTCTACTGAACACCAACCCCTGATTTTGCATTGAAATTCTGAAATTTTAATAGTCAAAAAGTTCCATAATTCACCAACATTGAATTTTAGCTTACTAGTACCGAAATTGTCGATAAGACTGTTAGGTATTGAGTTCAAACTCCATGTACGGACCAATTAACAAAAATGAAAAAAAATCATAATCCCACTCTCCAAGATTAGTACCAACCTCTTCGATTCTTTCTCTGAGTGCATAGAAACTCTTCTTGCTAAATGCTCTATACGTTCCTGCTATTGTAGCCGAATCCGGTATCACATTAAATGCACTCCCTCCATTGATCATGGCCACAGAGACCACCTGCAGTATCCAAGTTTCAGCAAGAAGTTAGAACCCGGGTAATTTAGAGACTTAGACATGTGGGGCCAGGCAAACATCGGAGTCAAATTACTGTACATACCTGAGAATCTAAAGGGTCTACCTCCCTTGAAACTATTTGTTGCAAACTAATGACAGATGCAGAAGCTGCCAAAATCGGGTCAATAGACTGTTGAGGAACAGCTGCATGACCCCCTTTTCCGCTTATCTTTGCTCTGAAGCCACCACAGCCAGCAAGAAATTCTCCAGGTCGCGAAGCAACAACTCCAGTGGAGTACCTTTGCACCATGTGCACCCCAAAAATGGCCTCCACATTATCAAGGACCCCTTCTTCAACCATGCTTTTTGCACCTAGGCCTTGTTCCTCTGCTGGTTGAAATATAAGGACAACAGTTCCCTGCATTATGAGGTCAATGCTTAGTGATTCGTTCGAGTCTATAACAGAATACATCAGTACACATACTTAAAATCAACCAGTCTTCACATGATTTTGCCCTTCACCTGTAATGTCTCTCTCAATTTTTGCAGGATTTTTGCAGCGCCAAGGAGCATAGTAACATGCCCGTCGTGTCCGCAGGCATGCATTTTTCCATCTACTTTACTCTTGTGCTCCCATCCAGTCAATTCCTGAAGCCACGCAGCATAATCCAAGTTCATTACTTTATTTAAAGCAGATTAGGGTGTCAGATTTTGAATTCTGAATCTTCTTCACCATAAGGCAATACTAGTTACTAAGATAAGAATTCAATTCAATTGCAATCTGGCACATGATTAGTTCCAAACTCCATGACCTAATTAATACTAAAATTTGTTTAACCAAGAAGCAGAAGTGGAACAAACCTGAATAGGCAAAGCATCCATATCAGCTCTTAAAGCAACAAAAGGTGGGGAACCAGATCCAATTGTAGCCACAACACCAGTTCTAGCAACAGGCCATCTATAAGCAACACCAAGTTGATCCAGCTCAACTCTTATAAGCTTACTCGTCTCAAATTCTTCGAATGCAAGTTCAGGGTTCTCATGAATTTTTCTCCTAACCTTCTTCATCCATTCAACTGTTTCTTGATCATTAGCCATCTCAATTATCAATTCTTTAACAGAACCATTCTTGAGCAGCCCTGTTTCTTCTTCATGTTGAAAGCTGAAAGAATAACAAAAGGGTGTTATGGAAATGGAGATTAGAAGAAGAATTCGCAGAAGCAAAAGGGCCATTGTTAAGATTTAGAAGCAGTATCTGCACAATCAGAAAATCATGTAAAGATTGAATGATGAACAAGGAAGGTTAAGATATTTATGCGTATAAGTAAGCGTTTCTGCGTGTGTTGTGGGTGGCATGTCAGCCATCAAGCGCCACAAGGCCTATTTAAATGCCTATCCTCGTTGAGCTGTTTTTGACAATTCCATCACGTTTTTTTTTTCCCTTCTTTCATTTCTTCTATTTAGAATTTTCCAATCTGGCGATTTTTTTTTTAACTTTTTTTTTCGCAGGAGAAAATTCAGTGATGTATATGTTTGTTTATTTTCTCCAATACACGTTTTATAATGGTTTCTAATTTTTTTTCCTGTTACAATTTCAGGTGCAAGGAAACTCAATTTTGGATTTTTTTATATACTTGTAAGGGCTTTGGCCGTTAGACTGAAATGATACAAGTATAAATGTTTTTCAATTTGAATACTTATTTTTCATATATAAAATAAAAAGGGTTAAAAAGATATTTTTAGGTGATTAATTTTTTTATTTTGATAAATATTTGAATAATTGTTTTTTTTTTTGAAAAAATAAATATTTTTATAATTGTTAAATTTAACATTTTAAAAAAATAATTACTGAAATTTTAAATTTCAGATTTAATTTTTTATAAGATCTCAATTATTTACTTCAGATATTTTTCATTATTATGATTTTTATGGTATTCTTAGTTAATCCTTCATTAACTAATAATATATATTTTTTTAAACAAACAAAATAAAAATCAAACTTTAATCTATTAACATGTCGAAAGAAATTATACAACAATACTATCCAACCTTCGACGTTAATTTTTAATGATATAATATTAATATAATATAAAGATTTAACAATAAATTTATTTGTTATGTAATTTACTATTAAATTAAAAGTATATAGAGCCATACTTTTATACCCTTCTCTTCTCTTATTTATTTATTTATTTTTTATCATGTAGCTAGCACAGTTGGTGAGAGTTGTAGTATTGACACTTGATGCTACTATTATAGCTTCTTCTTTTTTTCTTTTTGATAATACTATTATGGTTGTGTTAAAACATGAATCAAATTTTCATGAAAATGATTCTCTTTTATCTATATCATCTTATATATTACAATCATAATTAACATTTAGAAAAAGCCAGTAATTTAGTGGGGAAAAAAGTCATAAAACTATATGATGAAAATTTCAAATGGGACAACTACAAATGGCTATTCATTTTTGTCCCAACATTACTTTCGTCTAAGTGCTTGAAATTTTGCCATTAGTTCAAATAATGACATAAGATATGGCTTTTAATTTGGTTATAATACAATATCATTTGCCACTAATCCTAAATATTATACAATACCTTAAACTTGAGTGTTTTTGTTTTTTCTGATAAATTTCAAAAAGATCATATAGTTATGAATAAAAAAAGGAAAAAAATGAAATTATTTTGCAAAAGTCGTGCTAGATGATAATAATAATTGAGAGATACTGCTATTATTAGTTCAATAACATATTTAGTTTAAGAATTTTACATTTTCAAGATTGGAATTTGAAATTTTTTGGACTCGGTATCTCTGTTAAGATCAATCTGTCTAAACCTCATTGGTGAGAGATTTTAAATTGATATAAATAGTATAAAATATTTAAGACATAGTTCCCCTTTAAATTGACAATAGTAGAAATTGAACTTGCACCTCAATATATTTTTTTAAAAAGTATTACTTAATTACTCTCTTACTGAGTTTAAGTCATAATTTTTAAAGGTATTATGAAATTAATTTTTATTTTATTTAAAAGATATATATGTATATATTGTCTGATTTTATTAATTAACAATAATAAACTATACACGTTTACATATTCATGTTGAAACCGTGATTAATTAAACAAATAGCCGAAAAAAGATTGCATAAATTAAATTATCTCGTGCATCACATTGGTTTTAAAACAGTAATATCATGGAGAATTTAGATATGCTCATCTGAGTAACTTTTTTATTTTGTCAACATCGAAGTTTCTATGCACGATAATAATTATTCCTTATACAATCATTTCTCTTTATAATTATTTTGTCAACATGAAATAACATATGTTGGTGCAAATAAGGAATTTAATTTTTTCTTAAATTCAAATTTTATAAATAAAAAATAAAATAAATATTTTATCGGCAACATTCAATATCACTTGATAAATTATTTATTGAAAAATTTTTACCATCCTTATAATTCTATTTATATCAAATCAAATTAAACAAAATTTAATAAGCTTTAAATACCAATAGTTTAAATAAATAAATAAATATTTTCTTTTCTTTTATAGTTATAAAATATCAGAAATATTATAGAAAAGAAAAAAATTACCAATCACATGTTCCCATTTTTTAAAAAAAATTATGAGCCGAAATTGTATATGATTATTGAATGGCTGAGAATTGGACGGCTATTCGTGGGGCATCCTATTATTGTTATTGATTACAATTTTATCTTTTTTTTTAACCATTAAACTAAGAATACAATTTTATCTTTTTCCTGTAATTTTCTCATACTCCTATCCTATGTATATCACATGTTTTATGTTTTATTATCTATTTTGTTTACACAATAGGACGAAAAAAAAAAGTTAGCATTTTTCAAGTTGGAGAGGAGCAATTATCATGTACCAAGTTGAGCCTACTGATTTACTGTCAAAATGTTTATTGTAACTTTCAGATTTTTTTATGATTCATATAAGTTTAAAGAAATTGGTGTGTTGAATTTTATGAAGATAAAACAATTATTCTTTTTATAAATTACTTCTACAAATATTTTTAAATAAAAATATTCAACTCAAGCTTTATTTACTTCTCATGTTTAGTTTTTTTTATTAATGAAAAGATTAAATTATAACATGAATTAGCTACATAATAGAAGATAGCATATAAAAAATAAATGAATGATGATAAGATTTGAACCAATTTCATTGGAAAGATGAAAATTAATTTCATAAATTGTGAAAGTTAATTTGAATTGTACATTTTAAAATATTTTTAAAAAATAGTTATTAGAGCATTAATTCATTAGTATAATTTAAAACGTAATTTTATATATATGTATATGGACCTCTTGCAGCTTATGATAGATTTATCTTAAAATAGTATAAATATTTTTATGTCAATATACAAAAAATAATGTTTCAATAAAAACTTTATTTTCTTTTTTTATTAGCTAAAACTTATCTCTTAGGAAATCCTCTCGTACTCCTTTGTCAACCTGCAAATTTTGACCTAAATTGTTGATATTTATTGGACTACTTTTTTTAAACAATTGAGGAATCAAGAATGAATGTGACCTCATAATATTCATCACCTAAGTTATTAGAGTATAAAAAAATAACTCTTTTAATTTTATTTAAATTGAATAAGAATATAAATATAGTAAAAAAATTATAATAATTAATTTAATATAATTATATACATCACGATTTGAATCAAAACATCACTTAAATGAGAATAATCTTGTGATAATCCTATATTATAATGAAAGCACACTTTCAAACTTGCATAATTTTTAAATAAAGGTTACGTGATGTTTTATGTTTATTTTTTAACTTTCCATATCAGGTAGAGTTGACAAAAGTTCATCGAAAGATAAATAAATAAATAAACAAATATGTTAAACTCGCTTGGTCTTGAAGTTAATTACGTAACTAGTTAAAATATATAAAAATAAGCAAATAAAATCACACCTCTTCTAAAGCGTTGGCTTCATGCTTCTTTAAGAAACATTAGGTTTTAAATCATTTTCAACATGTTTACGATAGATATTTCACAACTATTTTTTTAATGTTACATATCATTCATAATTTTAATAAATATAAATAAAAATTTATATAAAAAATAAATATTATAAATACATTCTGTATAGAAATCGAATCTAAAATCTCACTTTTAGGAGAGAATTTAAACAAAGACTTTGAATAATAGTAAAATTAGGCAACGTGACAATGGCAAGATGTTGATATCACTGTTAAATTTTACGATGTAGTTAGGTATGTATCAACTCTAGACATGTTTAGGTATATTGTTCAATGATTCAGATATATGAATCCAAATAAATTGAAGTTACGTAAGCAACTAATATCAATAAGCCGTAACACAATAAATAAGAGAGAGACATATTTTTTAAATAATTCATATATAAATATCAGACTATAGATGACTTTTTTTTTGACAAATAAAAATGGTAAACATAATTTTTTTGTCACACATAAATTGAATATTTGAATTTGCATCGCTCATAAATAAGAAAAAAGAGTAAGAAATAATACTAAAAATGTTTTAAAAAATTTGTTCACCTATTTTTTTTTTCTAAACCACTAGTATGCAAAACAACTATGATTATTTGATTTGGCTATAGAATTATAAAGACAATAAATATTTACTGACAACTATTTTAATGTCTCTATATACATTATAATTAAAATCCAACTGATTTTAATAATTATTATAAAGAGTTTATATATATATATATATATATATATATGATTTTAATTAATAACATGTATTTCTACCCACTTTAATTATTGATTATATTTATTCTATTTTTTTTAACAATCTCATTCTATTGGTTCTTTTATAGATTTAAAGAGTTAAAGTATAAAATAAATTAAAATTACCTTCGAGCATGTTATGAAAATAAAAACAAAGATTTTAAAAATGCATTAGATTTAAATAAATTTTTCTTCTACACTTATGAAAGAG
>CATIWM010540557.1:0-11546 GCA_949671775.1 Mallotus repandus | reverse complement strand
ATTTGGCGTTAATAAAAGACTAAAAATAATAGAACCAACAGATAAACAAAAACAAACCACTAAGGACAAGAAAAAGATGCCTCCATGGTGGGAATGTTTTGGTATTCTCTAAAAACAGAGCACAAGATGATAATTGCTTTTTGGTCAAAAAAAAAAAAGATGATTATTGCTTATAACGACCAAAAAAAAAAAAAAAGATGATAATTGCTTATAGCTACTAGCTCTTCAACAGGTCTTGGCCTTTTGAGGCAAGGCATTTTTCTACGCACGTGATTGCTACTCTCAAATGGGATCATGAAAATTTCAACAAACCTTAAAAAAAATACAATAAAACTAAGAACCCTCTACTCTAATCATGCAGTGCTTGTTGTAGACATTGAAAATTAAGGTTCATGAATGTAAGAATTTATTACAATTTTAGGGACAGGTGTTGGCATTATACACAACGAGTGTGCTTAATCAGTCCCCCAACTTGTTTATATACAATTGTCTCAGTTTATGTTATAAACAAATATTGGTCCCATTTCTTTAGTTAGTAGGTCTACCAAAAATGATTGATCTGTCAGCGAAAGGATTTTGCCACTAGCATAAAAAATAATTAAAAAAAGCTGCAAAATGTTTATGATTCCTTAGTGTTCAAGACATGGAAGACATCTAGACCACGTAGTTATATAGATTTATATATCCGGCAGTAATAAAGTAGTTAAGTGATAATTTCTTTCTAAAGATTTTAAAGTGTATAGTTTAATTTTTGCCATTATCGATTTAAAAGTGAGAACTATTTTTTACTCTGCAGTCCCTCAAAATTTAAATTATATGACATTTCTATTAACAAAAAAAATAAACTTAGACGATTTAGTCTAAATAATTTACATCCATTGAAATAGTGTTATGAGTGACGAGCTCGCCTCCTATGCTCCCCTCCCATTAATTGTAACAGGAATATTAACTTCAATAACTGTAAACATTTATAATATTTATGGCTGATTTCTTATCGAAATACAAAATATTTATAGTATATGCAACTCATCTAATGATTCATTGCAAATTGGGCAATACAAGAAAGTCATCAAACTAATTTACGGAACAAATATATACATTACAGCTTCTAATTTATACCTCTTCCGTTTTGAACTTACACAAAAGCAAAAACCAAAACAAGTATAGCTATGCTTCTTTGAAGCAACCTTACAAGACTTGAACAGTCAAGAGCTACACCAGAAGATTTATTATTGGAAACTGTAACTGGCATGTCCCTGTCAATGCTAGATAGATGCTGCACCACTGTTTTTGATGAATCATGTGTAGGCATAGCATTGCACAAACCAATACCAGAATCAAAGGATGAGTCCAAGCCATCTTCAAAACCACTATTAGCATCATAACATAGTCCTGCATTGTTCTGTAATCTAAGCTTCCTTCTCATCTTCCATACCATTTCTCTTCCAAATGGAACTGGGCCTGATAATTTGTTACCATTTAGTTTCAATTCACTCAGGTTTCTTAAGTTCCTGAAATTGTCAGGAATTGAACCATTTAAACTGTTACCATCTAGATGAATGACCCTTAAATTTATCAACCGGCCTAAAGAATCAGGGATTGGACCTTTTAGATTCATGTTGGAGAGAACCAAGATCATTAAGCTTTTCATGCCATCAAATTCATCACCAGCAAGTGCAACAGACATTGGATTAGCTTCAAGAATCAATGCTTGGAGAGAGTTTAAGCTTCTGATTGCTAAAGGTAGTGGCTTTGACAAGCGATTGTGGCTCAAGTCCATCACGATAAGCTCTTTCAGCCCATTAAACGAGTCAGGAATTGAACCGGTTAGACGATTATGGCTGAAATCCATTTTCATCAAAGACTGGCATGAACCAAGGCTGGATGGGATTGAACCCATCAAAAAATTTCTGCTCAAGTCCATAACATTTAAAACAGGAAAACTTAAACCAGGAATTGGACCGGTCAATTTGTTCCCACTTAAATCTAACGACCTTAGACCGGATAACCCACCTAAGGAAACCGGAATTGAACCGTTGAGACTGTTCTTGTGAAGATCAAGAACCTTCAGACGAGTAAGATTGCCCAATTCAGAAGGGATAGTGCCCACATGCCCATTTTCCCTAAGCACTAAAGTTTGTAAAGTTTGGCCCAACTGCCCTAAAAATGAAGGGATGGGCTGCCGGTTATAGCTAAGACAACGGTAGAAAAATAAGGTCCGAATATGAGGAAGCTTAGTAATAGAATATGAAATGTAGGACTTGGTTGGGTCACAAGTAGGAAAGGCAGTATCATCAGACAACGCACCAAAAGATAATGAAACAACATGGTAAACATTGTCTTTGTCTAGCATACACTCTATACCGTGCCACCGGCCACGGCAAACGTCCGGAATGTCGGTGGCCCAATCGTTGCCGGTAGCCTTCATTATGTCGTAGACGGCTTCCTGCTCATGGGCCTCTGTCCGAGCCCCGCTCATGTTCATTGAAAACCCATTATGTAGTCCATCAACTAAGGCAGATTGGTTGCTTGAATCGGAAACAATGATAGTGAAGGGCTTAGTGAGTGGCAGCAGAAAAGAAATGAGAAATATTAGAAGCAAAAGAAGTGTTTGCGAAGTGTAAAATGTTGGCATTGTGAAAGAGTTGTGGCATTGAGGGTGGAAGAATTGTGGCTTGAGGGATTAAATAGGGGAGAGGAGTTAATGAGATGGGTCAGGATAGAAGGGTCAGTTGGTGCATGGAATAATGAGAAGCTAATTATGGGTTCACGAGAATAGGCAGGAAGTGCAATAAATTGACTTGGGAATTTTTTTTTTTTTGAACATTAATGTCTTTCACGAGAGTTTTCATCACTCATTTTTGTCCAATTCTTCATTATGTATAGTTCCCAATTGCAGGCAACGTCTAGCTTTAATAAACTATAGCTTCAATCATAAGAACACTTGACAAATTTTGGACATCAATCCAATTTGTTATAGTGTGTATATATGTGTATATTGCGAATTGTTGAATAAGATCCATCGATGCATTTGACAATTTTTTCTAATAGGAGGTTAATAGTTTAACTTCGCAATAAGGGAGGAATTCCTTTTAAATCAGATAATTTTCCTGATCGATGATAATTGAATTTGAATTATATACTTTATAATGTCTTAAAAGAGAAGTTGTGATTAAACCACTTTTTCACTAGCAATTTTACATATTAGGTGATTGTGATTCTTTCTATTTTGTGAGAAAATATATATTGCATGTAATTATATAATCTAATAATATGTACATATGTTAATGTAAATTGTGCACGATCATTAAATTTATATTAAATATATGTCACTCATCTAATTATTTGCAGTAAAATTCTGAATGCATATAAAAATATTTTTTTTATTTTTTTAGCAGTCATTGCTTTCCTAAAAAAATTATTTACATCTAACTATTATTTGAAAAAAAAATTAAAAGAATAGTTATACTAGTTTATGAACTTTTTGGTTTTTATTTTATTATTATTATTTGAAATTATATTTTATCCTGCTTCCTAAAAAGAGAGACAGACTAGTTTACTTTTTACCCTTTTTATAGTTTTATTCTAGACAAACTAAACCAGTTGAATTTAGTAAATTTTTGGTATCGGTTAAAAAATAGAAAAAGAGCTCCTTGGAGTGGCATCTTCTAATGAAGTGAATTGACGTTACATTGATGAGAATCTCAGAAGACAAAACCTATTTATATCTGTTGTGTAGAGATACAAAATTTAATGTCTATTTTTACAGTTTGGTGTCCAAAATTAAGGATAGTTGTTGCTTGTTGGGTGTTAATTTATTGGCTTTAAACGATCAAATTGCAGTTGCTGCCTCAATGGGTCCCTGAAGTACTAAAACTATGTACCAAAATTAATGAGGGAGCGGCAATGTGGAACAGTAGCAGCGGCTGCTTGCTTACATGTTCAAGGGACTATGATCCAATTCTGAACACAACAATTCTGAGTCCATAGGCCTATTCAAGGATTCACAGGAAACACAGTCCAAGCCCATCAGCAGCATAGATTAGACAAGTTAATTAGCTTTTGCTCTTTTAATTTTTTTACAAGGAAACAGGAATATATGGAAAATCCGATGCAAATCATGAGGTACAAGAATGAGGGCACCTAAACAACTATGGGCACTCTATCCTCATCTTCTTTGATAACTCCAAACTTAACTCAACTGTAAAGTCTACACAAACAAAAAGACTAAGATGAATGAATGAATTTTCCCCATAAATATTCTGACACTTAATATTAATATTTATATGAGAAAAATAAGTAGTACATAGAGAATAACGTACAGGAGATGAAAAGTATATATAGAGATATAAAAATGAATTTATATTGTTGATAATTTCTGTCATTATAGAATTAATATTATAATATTTATATTGAATAAAGATACCGATCTCCTCGTAGGATTTGAAATTGATATTGGAATATCATTCCTGATTGCAAATAGAACATAAAGCAGAATTAACAATCTTTCTTTTTGACAAGTTGAGTTTTTGTTGGAACAACTTCTCTCAAAATTCTGAATGCGACAAAAGTTTCCAAACATTAATATAACCATGAGATCCTGTTTACAAACTCCTCTGATCCTTCCAATTGCAAATAGATTTATAAGCATCAGTCACATTACCATCCTTTTCAAAATGCCAAATCAGAGAATCTGAAACAGATGCATCACCAACAGAAATTTTCAAAATATTCAAAGCGTCTTCCCTCACAAACAAAGACCTTAAATGATCCTCCTCCCAACACATAACTACACATGATTAATAAGATTGCCAACCAGAAAACAAGGAGGATTGTCAGGTTTTGGTGTTTTAACTCTCAACTGATAATTATCTGGAATCCAGGGATCATCCCTACCATTTAATTTACTACATTATACCTTATCCCTTCTTTTAAAATATCTATAGACTATAGCTTAGTTCAATTACTTAATTAGCTTGGTTCAATTATTTAAACAATGTTCAAATAGTTGAGGACGTTACCAAGTACACATTAGTTTGGGAAAAACTTGCTTCCTCAAAATATATGTCACGCAAACTATGCTCGCTTAATTAATTGTTAAAAAAATTTATTATCATTTTAAATTGAATTAAATTAGTTAAAATTTAATAAATTTTGAAAATCATCGGTTTAAAAAAATTATATATATTTTAAAATTATTTATAATTTATCGGGACTCTCATTAAAATTATGATAATTAATAACTAGTAAAAATATTTTTATTATGAAAACTCTATTATTATTATTTATTTTGGGTAAAACCGTCAACGTGTTAAGAAAAATTTGGACATCGAAAGCTTTCAATATGGGAGATAAACCGATAAATTTTATAGATTGTCACTCAATTTTATACTTAATTATAATTTAATTATAAAATTTTAATTTATATTTTTTAATTATTAAAGTTCTATTTATAATTCGTGTATATTCTATATAAAATTTTTTAGTCCATAAACAATCTATTATTATCATTTTAATACAAAACTTAAAAATAGTATATAAATAAATTCATATATCATCCTTAAATTAAAGTGATAAATTATTCAAAAATATTAATATTATAAAAAAATTTTATTATTAATATATAATTTATTATATACATTTATTAAAATATTATAAGTAAAAAATTAAAAATTAAGAAAAACCTATTATATATTCTCGAACTTTCATAATTTATTTCATTGAACCTTTATATATTTATTGTATTTTGAAAGACTCTTAAATGTTTATTTGATACACATTAAATCCTTAAACATTTATTTGATACAACGTTAAACCTTTAAATATTTATTTGATACATCGAACCCTTAAATATAAATTTTACTTTTCATTTTTTTGTTAAAAAAATGTTCAATTTTGTATTAAATAAATGTTTAAGGATCTTTTAAAATACAATAAATGTATAGAGACTCAATAAAATCACATAAGTTCAAGAGTCTATTAATAATTTTTTTTTAAAATTTATATTTAAATTTTTTTTAATAATTAATAAATATATATATATATATATATATTTGACATAAACAGATATTAATATGTTAATTTTATGTTAGAAAAGAAGAAAAATTGATGAGATTTAAATTCACACCAATTGCACTACTTTCATAGGTGCTTACCACTAAGACAAAAAGTCTTGGTATAAATATATGTCTTATTGCTAAATGCATATCTAATCAATAAAGCTAATATTAAGACAAGAAACTTCTAGTATAAGCATATCACAGCAAATCCAAATCCAAAATTCCATTGTCAATGCGCCTCTTGAAAGCTCTAATCCACAACAGTTTTCCTTCACATGTAATTACACCACTCGTCAAGACTACCTTAAGCCATGCAATGATGCACTCCTTAACGCATCGACACGTACCATCTTCATCTAACCAAATGTACACGTAAAAAAATCTAATCTTAAACGCAACAAGATCACCATGCTTTTGAAATAAACAAAAATCCAATCTTTTGGCAGAGCAGGAATCACTAAAAAAACATGCAAGAACAGAAATTAGATCTCGACACATCTACCAAAAGCTTCACTACCGAAAAGGAGAACCTGATAGACAAGAACGTGAAACACCTAATGGTTGATAGAAGACGGCTAGTGGAGGTACCCTACACAGCCTCCTTAGCCCACACAATGAACACGTTGGTCGCCAACCAAGTTCTGGCGGTGCCGGTGGCTGCACCGCCTGGTCATTGGATTGGGGCTGGTGGGTCAATGATCGTGGAGTCTGATAAGCAGACTGGGGCTGTACGGAAACATTATATTGGAATGGTTACAATGCTTGATATATTGGCTCATATTGCCGGTGATGATCAGATGAACGGTAGTGGCGGTGATACTGTTTCTGATCTTGATAAGAAGATGTCTGTTCCAGTTTCTTCTATCATAGGACATTGTCTTGAGGGGCTTAGCTTGTGGACTCTGAATCCAAACACAAGGTCAGTTGTTGCATTAAGTACTGTCTTTATACACAAAAATTTGAAGAAATGCTTAAGATTTTTGGGTTTATTTCAATATTTTTCATTATATATTTTAGTTGATAAAGAAACATTTGTAATTGGTATTATAAGATAGGATCAATAGAGTTCTATGCTCATATCAAAAAACTGTTATTGCCCATATTTTTCTCGAGATTTGGTTAAAATTAAAAAATAAGGAATTTTGATAAAATATTGTCGATGTCTTGCAAAAAAAAAAATTGTTATGGTAGGGAGAATGTTAATTAATTTGCTGATAGAAATTGAAGTAATGGTTGAAATTGGACTCAGTTATTAGAGGATAATGATTATTATGACAAGATAATGAACCTCTTTGAATGTTTTCATTACATGGGCTATCATGTGTTATGTACTTGCAGCATCCTAGATTGTATGGAAGTATTCAGCAAAGGGATCCACCGTACATTAGTGCCACTAGACGGTCAAATGGAGAACATCTCAGGAGCAGAGCTTGTCGAATCCGCCTCACGTTATCGGATGCTTACTCAAATGGACTTGATAAAGTTTTTGAAGGAGCATGCGTCCGAAATGCAAGGCATCCTACTACGTCCTGTGAATGAAACTGGAGCAGTAAACGAGACTGTGTTTGCGATAACTGGTCAAACTAGAGTCATTGATGCCATAAAATGCATGAGGGCTGCTATGCTGAATGCTGTTCCTATAGTTTTAGCCTCCAATTCTCTTGAAGATGATGCCAACCAGCTTATCAATGTAACCCCGGCCCCTACTTCTATTTGATAATAATCTAGATTAGTCTAGTTAACACATTGGCTTATCTAATTGATATTAATATCTTATTGTTAGTTTCATTAGATATCCTGCAATCAGATTCTTCCCTCGCAACAATAACTTTTGATGGTATACTATACGCAGGGCAAAGGCAGGAAGCTTATTGGAACATTCTCAGCAACGGATCTGAGGGGTTGCCACTTGACTGCATTGCAGAATTGGTTGCCTCTAACTGCACTAGAATTCACAGAGTCAGTTGCAGCGGCCCCAATATATGCATCTCCAACTGGATCAGCGAAAAGGGAACTAGTGACTTGCCATCTTTGGTCTCCTCTCGCAGAAGTGATCGACAAGGCTGATACGAAACATGTGCACCGAGTTTGGGTGGTGGATCAACAGGGTTTTCTTGTTGGACTTGTTTCTCTTAGTGATATAATCAGAGTGGTAAGGGCATTGCTCCTGTCTGGTTCCTAGGTAGTATGAATGGTCTTTAGACTAGGTGTGTTTTTGATGTGCTTCTGAACAGTTGAAACTTCTCTGTTTAATTTCTTAGGCTTACTATTATATTGTTACCCTCAGTCGGCCAATATATAATTGCTCACCTCTCAAGAAAATGCATCCACATAAAGGTGAGGCATTGGAAAACTTATGCAGAGTGTTACATGCAATGGCTTGGTATCCATATATATATATTGTTCTAACATTTCGTTGAGAAAATGTGATTTATAGATCCAATCACTGAGTGAAATTTACTCATGGGAGTTGAGAAATCTAAGATCGAAAATCATAAATAAGTGAATTTGTTACTAGGTTTTTTTGTCATCATTTAGATTATGCCGTGCTGATGATGTAATAGGTTTCACTGCCTATGCTCAAACCCAATTTGTGAGCGGATTTTGTGGAAATTTTTGTATACATGGTGTATTATATATATATATATATATATATATATATATTAGGAGATTCTTGCTTCCACCTAACCTATTGCACCAAACTGTTGGATGTGTGATACATATAATGAGTGTTTTACAGTTGGTCAATAGAAAGAACATACGTGTATTTGTATTATACATTCAACATATTTGTATTATACATTCAACCATTGGGTGCAATAATCTGAATGTAGGTAAAATTTTTTTTTATATATATTTTATTAATATGTTATTTGTTATAAGTTTTGATGGATTGCACAGTAGAAATTATCATTATTTTTTACATTTGACATCTATAGAATTCGGATATCTATAGAATTCGGATACCTTTCAGGAGGATTACCACTTGACACTTGACTAGTAGGGTGAATTCTATTTTATGGTTAAATAATAATCTAAATGTTCTATATTTGGTCAAATAATTATAAAGATGTGCTTTTGTGTTATGAATTTAACTGAAATAGGTAAGAATTTATGCAAATATATCGAAATAGGGAAGAAAATAGGAAAAATTATAAATTTAGTGTCTTAACTTTTGTGGTTTTTTTATTTGAGTATCTGAATTTTTTTTAATCGAGTGTTTAAACTTTAAAAAAATATATCAATATAATGTCTCTAACAAATTTAATATTGACTGCGTGCTGAGTCAGGTCAAATATGACTCATATTTATCTTAGTTATTAGTTATGTCATGTACCATGTGTATTACATCATTTAAAGGATAAAATTAACTTTATTAAGAATTATAAATTGACCAAATTAACCTCAACATCCGCCGTAAATATTGAGAGTGTTGAATAAAGGTAATTTTATTTTTTAAATAATACAATGTCTATGATAAATGACATGGTTAATGATTGAGATAAAAGTACATTCTGTTTAATCTGACTGAGTACTAAGTAAATATTAAATCGGTCGAAGATATTACATTGGTATGTTTTTCTAAAGTTTAAACATTTGATTGTGAAAAAAGGGTTCAGACACTCAAATGGAAGTTGAGATGTTAAATTTGTAATTTTTCCGAAGAAAATATACTGAAATTGGCGAGAATTTTCTGAATTTTAATTTGTTACGGATACTGGTCTAAGAAATTTCAGCATATATCATGGATAACGAACTGGGCCATAGGGTGCTTCAAGTCCATCTCCTGAGCCGAGCCCAATTCTCAATCAAATCTTTAACTCGGTTCCAGCTAGTCGCTTGCCATGAAAGCTGTCTAATGGAAATTTAGAGGAACAAAAGTTTCGTGTGTGGGTTGCATTCTATGGTGTTTTCCTTACTTACTCTAGACTTAACTTCGTTGGACTTTAGCTACACAAAGGATTAACGTGACATTTTCCTTGTCTAATCCATCTAAACATATATATGTGTATGCTGGGTGACCAGCTTTGACTTCTATCGTACTTAGTTGAATTTTGATATCTTTCGTGTGTAAATCGATATGTTTACATGTTTGCAATTTTATCAATGTACATGTTCATCCTATTCTGGCATCTACTTCTAGAGTATATCACACTAATTTACAATTAGATTAAAATGTAGTTAAGAAGCTTCAATTAAAGATTTAAGTGCCTTTAAAAAATATATATAAGAAGTTTTCTTCCTAGTGGAAAGTTTCTTATTCAAGCTATTATCAGATTAAATTAATTTTGTAAATTTGGTGCAGCTTAGTATTCTGGCTATGATGGTACCATGTTTCTGTGGGTATTATCAAAATTTGAGAGATTTTACGAATAACATCAAGATTTTGTGAGATATTTTAACTTTTGCTTATAATTAAGAGAACTTTTGATTCAATTTGAAGAATTTGTTTGATTTCTACTATCCTTCAATAATAATTTTTATGGATACATTCACCGCTCCCATAGTTTAATGAAAAATTAAATAAAAATGACTCAATCTACTTAGTATTCAATAAAATTTTTCATTTTTTAGCCACCAATTGCGAGTATTTTTTTGATTTTAAAGTAATTCTTTTTATTTTTTATTTTGAAAATTGTTTGTTGATATAATTATTTCTCTAAGTTGTATCCTTTTTTTTTTCTCTCACTTTGAATATTTATGGTTATTCAAAATTAATAGTCAAAATTATTATAGGATAGTTATACTGTTAGCTAAAACACATCTTATGTTATTAATGTAATCTTTATATTGGTAATGAAATTATCTTCTATCTTTTTTTTAAAAAAAACAAGAGGAATATTGATACATTGTAATTTCATAGTCGAATACTAACTAGGTACAATTAATACGATTCCACCTATTCTTATGTTCCAAGAGAAATAATCCTTGATATATATGTTGTCTAGTTGATGTTTTGGATCTTGGTTTTTGGCTAATGTCTTACTCTCCAAGGAACCGTGTGTTATATTTGTCATGTTCAAACTATTTAATAATAATTCATCAAATAATTAAAATATTGTTAAAGTTGATCAATTAGCGTTTGGATTTTTTACATTAATTGGCCATCTTATGTGATACATTAACACACTAATTAAGAAATATGAATTATATATGAATTATAATTCATCATGTTTAAAATAAGCATTAACAAATTAACCATATATATATATATATACACACACAAATACATTAACAAAGATAAGCAGAATAATCAATAAAGCAAGGTCAAAACCTAACATAACTGCCAAAAATATTTCTACTCAAGAAATTCATTTGTTGGTTAAAATATATATATGCATAAAGGACAAACAATCCATCGCATTGCATAAGTTGCCAATGCCATGCCAAGCAGTCTTTTTATACTTTCTTTTTCTTTAATTTTCAACAACTCAGTGTTCGTTGGTTTGCTATTGATAATGATATAATTAATATGCCATGTTTTAT
>CATIWM010540431.1:0-15526 GCA_949671775.1 Mallotus repandus | reverse complement strand
CAATTTTTATTGCATTTATGCTATTTATGGTAAATTCGGTATTTTTATCATAAAGTTTACCTTTATATGGTAAAAATATCATCTTTATCATTTTAATATTTTTATTTCTGTCATTTTTATTTATTTTAGCATTTACTTCTGTATTTTCATTATTTTTATTGTATTTTTGCTATTTTTGTCGCATTTAAGCTTTTTGTGGTAAATTTGAAATTTTTATCATAAAGTTCATGTTTTTATAGTAAAAATATCATCCTTATCACTTTAATTCTTTAATTTCTGCATTGTTATTTATCCATATTAATATTGCTGTATTTTTTTGGTATTTTTATTGCATTTTTGTTATTTTTGCTACCATTATCCTTCTGAAGGGTAAAATTATCATTTTTATTATAGAGTAGATATTTTTATGGTAGAAATGACATCCTCACCACTTTAATATTTTTAATTCTACATTTTATCATATTTTAATTATATTAATTGCATCCTTATCATTTTGTTAGTTTCTTTGATAAATTTAATATTTTTGTGGTGAGAATAATATCTTTATCACTTTCATCATCCTTTGTACCTTCTTAATTTATTCCTTTATACTTACATCATCATAAAAATTTTATTTTTGATAATAAAAATGATGACTTCACATCAAAGTACCCAACTTTTTAAATCTTGCATCATGCATGCATCATCATCCTTGTTTGCTTATATGTTTAGTTATTCCTTTACTTATCATCTCAATTGTGAATGAATGAAGTATATTAAATTGTCCTACATATGATGTGTGCTTGCATGTGTGTGAAAGCTAACCTTTTTTTTGCAGGTTTATTATAATAGGATTTTTATTTCCTTTTTATTTCCATTTTAATATAATTAATAGAGTAGGCTCTTTTTAAGGCAATGTAATCCCTAATCCCAATTCCCCTTTTTATTTTTATTTTGGATATATTTATTAGAATAGGCCTTTTCTTCTCGGGTTGTAATCCTTAATCCTTTTCCCCGTTTTCATTTTGCTTATTTGCTTGCTTATTTTGATTATTTCTTGCATGCTTGTGTGCTACGTGCTTACTTGCCTACATGTTTACTTGCTTAATTGATTGCTTTTCTACCATGTAGTGTATGCTCGTCTATCCAATTATCCCGCACTTTATTTAACTGACCAATGCTTCTATATGGTAAAATGCATCATAAAACCGAAACTAGGGTAAAGTAGTGAATAAATGAGCAACATGTATAATAAGAAACATGAAAAGTAACTCCTACCCTCTGAACCTGGATTCTTTGGTTATGGAAGTAAGTTTTTCACTTCTTCCCGACCCAAGTCGGGTGGTGACTCCAATCTATGAAGCCTAATCAGGCAGACCCTCCCACAAACAATAACAAACAGAAAAAACCAGTAGATTAGTCACCATTACCCTATGTGCCCCGATGCTATAAGCTCACAAATCCTTGTGATCTCCCCTAATCACAATAGTGAGGCAAATTACTTTTCCAATAATATGAATTTAAATTGCCAAATTTGAGCATGATATTATAATAACTAAATTAATGAATTTATTAAATCAAGCTAACTTTTAAATTTAAATTTTAGTTTTCGTATCAAATTTTTTTTTATTCATTTTCAGTGCAACTAATTGCATATGAATCATTTTATTTTAGAAGCAAAATTTATATGAATTACTATTTATCACTAAATTATAATTAAATTTTTAATAACATTTAATAACATTTTTATTTTTTATACACATTATAATAAAACTTGTGAATTTCAATGGACAATCATTATATTTATAATTATTAAAATTTTAAAAGTACCTTTTTGAAACAAAAACAAAGTTAGGTGACCAAAAAGAAATAAATTGAAGTTTAGTAACTAAATTTCAATAAAAGTAAAGTTGGATGACAACCATTATTGTTAAAATTTATGATTAGGCATGAGTGACGTGCTAAATATTCCATGAATATTCTATTGTCGGCTGCCACGTCATCATTACACCACCAGGTCACTAGCAGATGTACTAAAATCAAAGTTGGATGCTTGAAATGAAATAGATTAAACTTTAGTACCCAAAATGAAATAAGTGCAAAGTTGGGTATCCACCTATACATTTAACCCTAAAAACTAGTGATTCAATGAATGATTACTTCTCTAGAGTGATGTTGGTGGCAAATAATATGAAAATTGTGAGAGAAGACATGTAAAATGAGAAAATAGTTGAAAACATTTTGCGCACATTTACAGATAGGTTCAACTACATTATGTGCTCTAAAGAGGAGTCAAAATACATTGATAGTCTTTCAGTGGATGAGTTTCAGAGCTCATTATTGGTTCATGAATAGAAATTTTGAAACATTATTGTAGAGGACTAGGCTTTGAAAGTCATAGGAGGTGAAAGGTCTAGACCAAAAGTAGAAAACAGATTCAGTGAAAGAGGTAGAGGTTATGAAAAAGGAAAGGGTTGAGGTAAAGCTTTTAACAAAGCTATAATGGAGTGCTACAAATGCCACAAGTTAGGACATTTTTTATACGAATGTCCTAGCTATGCCTATTATGCAGAACATGTTGAACCAGATAAAGATCAAGAGATGTTACTCATGTCTTATGTTGAGACATATAATTTTAAGAGAGAAGAGGTGTGGTTCTTGGATTCAGGCTGTAGTAATCACATGAGTTGAGATATAGTGGTTCATTGAGTTTGATCAGTCTTTAAAGGACTCAGCAAAGCTTAGAAATGACTCAAAAATGGTTATCACGGTGAAAGGAAATGTCAAAATACATGTTGAAGGCAGAACTCATGTGATCATTGAGGTATTTTATAATCCCGAGTGGAAAATAACTTTCTTAGCATTGAGCAACTTTAAGAAAAAAATTTGGCTATTTTGATTCAATATAATGTCTGAAAAATCTATCATCCAATGAAAGGGCTAATTATGCAAACAAACATGTCTACAAATCAAATGTTTATACTGCTTGCTTCTATGCCTACCAATGCTCCAAACCAACTTGCTTCCAAGCATCATTAGATGATTTAACAACAAACCTATGGCACCAAAGGTTTGGTCATCTTAAAATAAAAGGGATATGGATATTGGCATATAAAAAGATGGCTAGAGGCTTACTAATCCTAAAAGCCAACTCCAAATTATGTAGTGATTATGTAGTGGGGAAGCAACATTGTGATCATTTTCCCAAGAAAAGTTTATGGCAAGCCTCATAACCATTGCAACTTATGCACTCGGACATATATGGTCATTACTCCAAAATCTAATAGCCATAAAAGGTACATAATTACATTTATTGATGACCATGGTCATAAAATGTGGAAATATCTCTTACATAATAAGTCAGAAGTTTTTATTGTATTTACAAAGTTTGAAAACATAGTAGAAGAGGAGACAACAAATTATATTTGTTATTTGCTTATTAACTGAGGTGGGGAGTTCACCTTGTCTAAGTTTAATAGTTATTATAGTTCAAATGGGATCGGTAGAAAACTCACCATGGCTTGCTCTCAATAACAAAATGGAGTCACAGAGAGAAGAAATCAAACTCTAATGAACATGTTGTGGTGTATGTTCACTGCAAAGGAGGTTCCAAAAGAATGCTAGCCAAAAGTAATGAATTAGGCAGTACGTGTGCTCAATAGATGTCCCACATTAGTAATACAAGATAAAACACTTGAGGAAGCATAGAATGGAATCAAGCCTTCGATGGAATACTTCAAAGTGTTCAGGTGCAAAGGGCATGTTCACATACCTAATGTACAAAGAAAAAAAGTTGATGATAAAAGCTTCAGGTGTATATTTTTAGGGGTCAATGAAGAATCCAAAGCTTTTCAAATGTATGATCTGGTGTCCAACAAGATTGTCATAAGTTGAGATGTGGTTCTTAAAGAGGAAGAAAAATATAACTGGTGCAAAACAAGTGAAGAAGCTCGTTGTGATGTTCTTAAATAGGAAGGTAAAGAAAAAAGAAAGAGAAGAAGAGCATACCTCACCTGTGAAGGAAGTTGAAGAAGAAGAAGAGAATGGAGCAAACAGTTCAGACCCACCTACACCAAATAATTGGACAAGTCCAATTCAAGGGAGGAGAAGAAAAGAACTAGTATGGATGAAGGACTATGTGAGCGGTAAAGGCTTGTTTGAGGAAGAATATGAAGTGTAGCAACTAGTTATAGAGATGTAATAACTTACTATGTTTGCCTCAAATGATCCAACAACTTTCAAAAAAGTAGCTAAAAGTTTGACTTGGAAAGAAGCTATGGACCAAAAAATTCAAGCTATTGAGAAGAAAGGTATATGGGAACTAACTAAAATGCCTAGAGGAGTAAAGAAGATAGGTGTTAAATGGTCTTTCAAGACTAAGTTGAATGAGAAGGGAGAAGTGGATAAATGTAAGGCTTGGCTTGTAGCAAAGGGATACACACAGTAAGTGGGCATCAACTACACTAAGGTATTTGCTCTTGTAGCTCGTTAGGACACTATTCGATTAATACTTGCACTTACAGCTAATTAAGGGTGGAAAGTGTACCAACTTGATGTCAAAAGTGCATTTTTACATGGGGAGATCAGTAAGGAAGTATTTGTGGGACAACCATGAGCTTATAAGGTGAAGGGTGAAGAAAACAAAGTATACAAGTTGAAAAAAGTGCTCTATGGGCTTAAACAGGCCCCACAAGCTTTGTTCAAGAAAATCAAATCCTATTTCATTAATGAGGGGTTTGGAGAGATGCTTGAATGATCCCATACTTTTCATAACGAAGAGTGAAGATGAAGGTATTCTTATAGTAAGCTTGTATGTTGATGAGCTTATTTTCACAATAAACAACGAGCAGATGCTCGTGAAATTCAAGAATTCAATGAAAGAAGAGTTTGACATGTCTGATCTTGGTTGCATGAAATATTTTCTTGGAATAAATGTGGTGCAAAGCTCAACTGGGATTTTCATATGTTAAAAAAATTATGGCAATGAGATACTAGAGAGATTTAAAATGGAGCATTGCAAACTCGTCAAAAAGCCTATTATTCCTAGAAGTAGACTTGCTAAATATGAAGGAGGCACAAAAATTGATTCCACTACTTACAAGTAAATCGTGCATTCTTATGTACTTGACTACCATTAGATCTAATCTCATCTATATAGTGAGGTTGATAGCTCGTTTCATGGAGGCTCCTACTATGTTGCATCAATAAGCAGTAAAGAGAATTTTTGATACTTAAAGGGAACAACTGAGCCGGGAATACTCTAGAAAAAGGAGGACAAGAAAACTTGTTTGCTTATTCATATAGTGACTATGCAGGTGATCTTGATAGCTATAAAAGCACCTCGAGCTATGTTTTTAAAATGAACTCTAGAGCTATAGCATAGGGTTCTAAGAAGCAACCAGTTGTGTTACTTTACACTACCAAAGCAGAGTTTATTATTGTTATTGCATGTACTTGTCTGTGTGTGTGGATGCAGCGAATTCTTGAGAAACTTGGTCTTAAGTAATGTAAGTGCACTATATTTTGTGATAACAACTCAACCATTAAACTCTCGAAGAATCCTGTAATGCATGGTAGAAGTAAGCATATCAATGTTCGATTTCATTTTCTTCAATACTTAGTTAATAGAATAGTAGAGTTGGTGCGCTATGGCTCAAAGGATCAGTTGGCTGAGATTATAATAAAACCTTTAAAGTTAGCATTATTCTTAAAGATGAGAAAGTAGCTCGGTGTTTGCAGTATTCAAAGATTAAACTAACTGTATGTTTACGGCACAATTTAAAGGAGGAAATTTAGTTGATTACATGTTTGTTAGTTTATATTCAAATAAGCCCTGATTTATAGGGTGGAGTTTAGTCTTTGATTTATTGTTCCTTAAGTTTAGCCATGATACAGGTAATGTGAATCATGGATGCATTTGTTATCATTTCTATTTTGTAATGGCTTTATAAAAGGACTCCTTTGTGTTAATGAATAAGACAAGTTTTTAAAACTACAAACAACGTACTATTTTTTAAGTTTTAATAGAATGCTAGTTTTTACAAATTCTTTTATACTCAATCCTGAAGAGATTATAATAATTAGTATCTCATCAAGCAATTTGCTTATAAAACATTCAGGTTTTGGATTCTTCTTCTTCTTAATTGGGATTTGATGAAACCTTTTTGTTCTTTGACTGCATAGATTGGATTGAGACCCTAACTACTGCCCCCGCAGCACTATTGATCTTTCAGATGAGGGAAGATTGTTCATGTTTCAAAGAAGAGAGTTGAAGGCAAAAGTTGACTTCATTTATATCCTCTGTCAAAATTAAAAAAAATTTGCATCTAGCTGGAGATACATACAGTCCTATTCTAACATAAATATCCAAAAAACAAAAAAGCTTTATCTTCAATTTTTAATGATTATATGTAAATCGGCAGAGTCCATTCTGCTTTATAGTTCCACAAAAAAAATAAAATAAGCAGACACATATTTTTAAAAAAATAAATGTAAAAATATTAGAAGACAGAAAAGTAAATGATTCGTATATGAGGCCATACAAAATATGGAAGCAGATAAAAAAAAAAGCAGCGCCATTGAAAATAATTTGTTGAAAGTCACAATTTATAGAACGTCAAAATTGTTTATTGAAAGTCACCATTTACAGAACGTTTCCTTTAAGAAAAAAAAAGCCATAGCTAGTTTGCCACAGGGACGTGTTTGTTTGTAATTTTATTATGTATTTGGGTATTTTATTTGAGTAATTAGGTAGTTTTTATGCTTTAATTAATTTGTTAATGTTAGTATTTAGTTTATTTAGTTTCTTTATTTTTGTAGGTGAATTGGGACTCTTTTGAGGTGATTAAAAGGTGTTCGACTTAAATTTAGGGCATACCTTTAGTTGCTATCGCACCAGAGAGGCATGGAGGTGGTTGTAGGGTAAAAGAAAGGCTAATGGTTGGCTACTACAGCAGCCATTTTGCTGCGATTGGGGAGCAACCTTGGGGTTGCTGTCATAGGCAGGCTTATTTTAGAAAATTTTTGGCACCTAAACCTTGCCTATTTAAGGAGGACTTTAGGGAATTTTTAAGGGATCAATTGCCTAACATTTAAAGATAATTTTTAGGAGAAATTGACACTAGGAAAATGCAAGAAAATTGGGAGAACTCAAGAGAAATCGAGAGTCAAGATTCAAGAGCACGATTTTTAGTTTTTTTTATTTTCTTCTCTCCCTTTTTATTCTTGTAATTTTCATGAGTTCTTTTGGGGATTTCATTGAATATTGTTACAAGATGTTAGGCTAAATTCATGTTAGTTAGGGATTGATGATTTAACATGAATTAGTTTTTCTTTTAATTAATGAATTATTAGTTCTTGCAAACCATATTTATTGTGTTTATTATATGTTAACGTTTGATCACCATTAACATAATTATAATTAGGGTTTTAGGTTGATAAATCAAAATCTAAGTGGAACTATAAATATAGATTTAAAGTGCTTACAGGTAGAGTTATCATAAATAGATTAGATTCCAATCGGGTGTGGGTTAATGAATTTATAATTTGATTTAAGGGATTGAGTTCACAATGAGAATTGGGATTTAATATTCTTGTTTGATGGTTATGAATTAAAATTGATTATTACATCAGAAAGATTAATCAATAACTTAGAATTACCCGGGATTTGCAAGACTATGACGTTCATTAATTAAAGTTAACTAAGGATTGTGAAAAGATTCAATTCCTAACCATTTCATTTATTAATTGTTTATTCTTTTATTTTTAGAATTAGTTTTATATTATAAAATTCATTTATTTGCTATTTAATTTTCTTTTCCAAATTCTATATTCGATAACCTTAGACAATAGAAAATTGAGTTAATAGGTGGTTAGAATGAGTCTCTGTGGGATGATATTTTTACTACTTGGCG
This sequence comes from Mallotus repandus, assembly GCA_949671775.1. Classification (NCBI taxonomy): domain Eukaryota; kingdom Viridiplantae; phylum Streptophyta; class Magnoliopsida; order Malpighiales; family Euphorbiaceae; genus Mallotus; species Mallotus repandus. The sequence goes on along the minus strand of CATIWM010540431.1, from coordinate 7,634 downwards.
ATACTATGTGCTTGCAGTTTTGCACCAATAAGTTTTTGGCACCGTTACCGCAGAGTTGGTTCTAACATCATAATTGATTTAATTTTTGTCATATTAAGGCACCAATTTTTTTTATTCTTTTTGTTTTAATTCTTTTATTTATTTTTTTATTTTTTAAAGGAGGCAAGTAAAATGGCAAACGAAGGGAATCAAGCTGATACATGAGTGTTGTTGAACACATCTATGCCCGATTTTGGAGGCATAAGGCAAAGCATAACAAGGCCAAACATTAAAGCTAACCATTTTGAGATTAAGCTGGCTTTGTTGAAGATGCTCCAATCAACCATTCAATTTTATGGGATGCTGAATAAAGACCCAAATGATAATATTGCAAGCTTTCTTGAAATTTATGACATGCTCAAGTACAATGGCGTGTCTAATGATGCATTAAGACTGAGATTGTTTCCATTAACTCTAAAGGATAAGGCTAAAATATGGTTGAAGTCTCAACCACGGGGTTCTTTTACTAATTGGAATGATTTGGCAAAGGCATTCCTAGCTAAATACTTTCCACCATCTAAGACAGCTACGGTGGTGAATGAGATCACATCGTTCCAATAGTTTGAGAATGAATCATTGAGTGAAGTATGAGAGAGGTTCATAGATTTGCAGAGGAGTTGCCCACATCATATACTACCTAAGGATGTAATCATTTGTACATTCTATAATGGAGTCACGAGTTCTACATGAGACTCAATTGATGCTAAGGCTGGTGGGTTCCTTATGAGAAAGACAGTTGATGAGGCTGCACAATTATTGGAGACCATAGCGCATGATAATTACTTATGGTCTTTTAAGAGTGCCAATCCACCAAAGCAAGTGGGAAGGCTAGAATTTGACATAATGACAGCCCTCCAAGCTTAGCTAACTGCGCTTACAAATCAAATTGGCAACCTCATCGATAACAAAAATAATCCAGCCCCTTTAGGTGAAAATTGCAAATTTTTGGGTTATTCTAATAGTGATTTTGGTGCTTATAATGTAGGTATAATGAGGGATGGCTATTTGGAGCAATCTAATTATGTAGGGAATCAATTTTAAGAGCAAGCTAACAATCCCTACTCTTACGCTTACCACTCAAGGTGGCGAAACTACTAAAATTTTATGTGGAGTAACAACAATAATATGGCTACACCTAGCTTCTCTAATAATAATAATTTGCAAAGGCAACAAGCACCACCAAGATTTTTGCATCCACCACAAGATAGGATGGCATCTGTGGAGAATAAGCTAGATAAATTTCTAGATGTCATAACAGATAAGTTGTCCAGCCATAAGGAGAATCAGATAAGGAAGGAGGCTAAGTTCAATCAAATTACAAGAAACCATGCCTCTTTGATTCACAAGATCGAGGTTCAGTTAGGTCAACTTGCTCATGCCATAGCTATAAGGAACCAAGAAAATCTTCCAAGTAACACTGAGATAAACCCAAGGGAGCAAGTGAAGGCGATTACACTTAGAAGTAGGAAAGAAGTGAAATCTCAAGCTAAAATCACCAAGGAAGCTGAGAACAAGGAAGATAACCAATATGTAATGGCTGAGGATGTCCCCAAGGAAGAGCATGTTGCAAGTAAGAAGAGGAAGGAACAAGCTTTGCCTTCATATGTGCCAAAGATCCCTTTTCTACAAAGGTTAAAAAATCCATAAGATAATAAATAATTTGCTAAATTTTTAGAGATCTTTAAAAAGCTTCAGATTAATGTTCCTTTTGTGGAAGCACTTGTGCAAATGCCTAAATATGCAAAGTTCTTGAAGGACATCATCACCAACATAAAGCGATGGGATGATAATCAAATAGTGGACTTGACAGAGACTTGCAGTTTCATCATCACTCGCAAGATACCAACAAAGCTTAAAGACCTAGGGAGTTTTACTATTCCTTATGTACCTGGTAGTCAAGAATTTCCTTAATGTTTATATGACTTAGGTGCAAGTATTAATCTTATGCCTTTATCTTTTTTTAGGAAATTATAGCTTGGCGAGTTGACTCCCACAAACATGAAATTGCAGCTAGCAGATCACTCCCTAAAAAAGCCACATGGAATTATCGAAGATCTTCTTGTAAAGGTAGATAAATTTATTTTTCCTGTGGATTTTATAGTTTTGGACTTTGAAGAGGATAAAAAGTGTCTTTTAATTTTTGGGAGGCCATTTTTGAATACTATGAGAGCTCCAATAGATGTTCATAAGAGAAAAATAACTTTTAGAGTTGGTGATGAGAGTGTTGAATTTGTAATGTCAAATTTAATGAAACATCCTTTAGAGGATGAGATATGTATGAAGGTTGATGTTATGGATCCATGTTAGTGATATGCACTAGGTCAATCATTTATAACTATGTTTTGACTTTATCATTTTATTAATAAAGAGGCATTTCCATTATCATTTCCTTTTTATGATAATTAAATGAATAGTTAATTCTTTCTAAGGTCATCAAGTATGTAACTTGATAGTAAAACCCTTAAATTAAATATGAGTTCTATTCAGATTATCACTAGCCATTTATTTATAGAATTAATAATGAATTAAGGCGAGTGTAGACGGTGAGGTTTAGCGCGCGTTCAAGATTTTAGCAACCGCGACACTATTTGAGCTCAGGGCTCCAGGAAACACACTACTATATCACAAATACATAGCGTGAAGATGAGAAGTCGCCACCTAGGGTAATAACTAGGACAAATCGAAGGTGGTGGTAACTCAATTCTCTAAAAGAGAGTTAGCACCACAACCAGGAAATTCTGAGAATGGAATACCAACTTCTTTTAGTCTCGTGTTCTTTAAAATTAGTTTATGAATTACTATCTTATTCTCTAATTACATGCAATTTCATTAAACCCTAATTATTCATCCATCTAACCCTAAGGCAACCAATCCTTGAAAAAGTACATAAAAAATGCATTCACAAGGGGCAATGCCCCTAGTTAGTTCTAAATTATATTGATTTTAATTTAAATTAGCTAAATCTATATATTTTATTTACAAAATGTAATAGAACTAAAGGTGGGCCTATATGTTAATTAATTGGTGAGCTTATATCTATAAATTTTAATTCTAAGGAAATGGGTCTAAGTCTATCAATTTTAAGAGAAAATGGAAATGAATTAATGGGCCTAATTCTAATTAATTTTAAGTTTAAATGAAATAATCCTAAATCTATTCATTTTTAAAAGGAATGTTTTAATGGGCTGAGATAGGTCTAGAATTGATTTGAATTAAACTAAAGTGGGCCTAAATCTAAATTAACCTAAATGGGCCTAAATAGATTTTAAAAATGAATTAAAGCCTAAAACCATTTTAAATGCCTATTTTATTAATGAATTTAACCTACACGTGGGCTTGTAGTCTAAAGCAAATAAAAATATAAAAAAAACCCAAATAAATAAAATAAACAAATAACATATCAAACATACTGTGATTTCTAACCCTAAATTTATTTACAAGGAACCTAAAATTAATCTAAAGCCACCATTGATTTTAATTAAGGTTTACCAAATAAACCTAATTTACTAATTATTTTTAAAACGCAGAGAATTAAAATTCCACTATTTTTCCGCTACTAGGGCTATTACAAATCCTACGTATAAACTAATTAATTACATGCCCAAATAAACCAAATAAATAAATAAAACACACAGAACACAAAAGGATACAAAAATGATAGCAAAAATAAAACCTAGTATGAAATAACTACATAATTAAAATCAATGGCATTTCATGGATCTTCACGGGTACTTTATCAACTACTTATTTCACCAACTACGTCTTCTCTGGGGTGTTTATCTCCATAGCCAAGAAAAGAAAAAAAAAAGAAAACAATAAAAGTAATTAGAAGAATAAATAAAGAATAATTAAAATAAAGAATAATAAAACAAAGAAAAGAAGGATTAAAACAGAATAAAAGAAAAGAAAAAATAAGTGGAAGAAATGGGATGTAGTGCAGATGTCGTTTGATTACTCCTTAGAGTGGATTTAATAACTGTTTTGGTATAGAATCCGTAGAATCTTATTTCTCTTCTCAAGGGCATTCTGCGTTTTTTTTAAAACATAAAGAAAACTTCTTTTTTTCTTTTTGTAAAACCTTCTGTAAGTTCTTTTTCTCTTAATTTTTTTATTCTCAGTGCTCTTTTTTTTTTTTGCTCTGTGTTCTCTTATTTTTTGCTCTCAATTTTTATTCTCAGTGCTCTCTCTTTCTCTCTCTCTTCTTTCCTTCTTCACTTAAACCCATCCATCTCGCAGGTTAGGTTGGTTGTTACAAGAGAGGATAAATTCCTCTTATTATTCTTAAAAACAAACAGGATAAAAAATTATTATTTAAATTCAAAGTGTATCCGGACTGATAAAATTAACCGAGTAAAATTAGGCTTATTTATCTTTTTTTTTTTAAATTAATTTTTGACAAATGAGAATTCACGAAAAATTAAACAAATCAGAATCACTACAATTTGAATTGTACAATTCCAACCGGAATTGTGTATTTCTGGTCGGAAATACATAATTTCGATCAAAATTATGTAATTTCGATCGGAAATGTGTAATTCTGGTCAGAATTAATTTCCAATTGGAATTGGTGATTTTTTTGTAACTTTTAATTACGATATGGCCCTTGAAAGAATTAAAAACTTTATAATTGGGTCCTTAAAAACTTTACAATTGAGTCCTAAAAAACATTGCAATTTAGCCCTGAAATTCAAAATTCAAAATTCAAAATTCTATTTATAACAAATTATCATTATCGGATCCTCTGTTGCATCTGCATTGCTATCCCAAAATTGGGTGCTTACAGCTAGTATAATGTTAACTGATGATTATGTTTTACTAAGCATGAATATAAGTCAACTCATAGGTACTTGTTTGAGAAATCATGTACTGGATTGACCCACTATAAGAATACTACATAAATAAGTAATATTGTTTTAGTCCTTCGACCTTGAAATCACCATGGATTTCTACATAACTATTTTATATTTTGACATATTCTAACATTGTCTTTAATAGGATGATGGAATAGAATATTGTTGGATATTAAAATAGTAATGTGAGGAATGTGAGTGATTGAGAAGGAATTTGTCCCTCATTTAATTTGAGTAAGATATCTATGGGCTTCTTCATAAGATAGACTGAGGAAAATGCATGGCCATACTAAAGTGAATTGATAAAGAGTTATCATTCTCAGTCTACTTGGAATCAAGAAATAATATGATTGAATTGTATAAGGATGACCGAAACTATGCCTTATATTCAATCAATATATCGTGTGACAAAGGAACTACAATATACACTATAAATTAAGGTATGTCGAATTATCGGCTTTCATATAACTTGGGTAGTCATAATGTCTTGCTAGAGGCCAATTATGATTTATAGGCCTAAATGCGGATTTTAGACCCACTGCCAGTGTTATGTGAACCTATAGGGTCACACACTTAGAATAAGCTCAAAATGAATATGGGTTTAACAAACTAAGTTAAACTCTATGGAAATATATATATATATATACATATATATATATATTTATATTTATTTATTTAAGGTAATGGTTATCTTAAATAAATAGGAAAATATTTTTCTATTTTGGTATTTAAATCAAATCAGAATTAAAAGTGGAATATACCAAAAATGTTTTGGTAAGTGAAACCCTAAATGAGAAGTCTATAAATATTTCATGTTCTCCAGGGTTTCATACTAATCATTCTGCCACCTAAATTCTTTTTCTCTCCCTTTAGAGAAAACTAAACATAGAGTTCATTCGTTCTTGAGTTGTGAGACAATTATGAAAGGTGTGCCTGTTCATGTGGATACTAGTAGAGGATGCATCCTTTTGGAGACGTCTTAATCCAATCAAAGAAAGTAAAAAGCTAGAGGTAGGGTGTCACCGGTATGAGCCCCCTCTTTCCCTTCCAGTAATCTCGCCTCTACTTGCGATTGTGGTAAGGTTTTGGAAACCCTAAATCAATTAACTAATCGAATTACATGGATCCTTGGTTTGGGTTTGTGATAAAAATTTTAAATTTCCATTGTGTTTAGTATCATGAAACCCAACAATGGTATCAGAGCCATTTGTAATTCAAATAAATTGATTTTTTCATATATGTGATATATACATGAGATATGTGGAATTGGTTTTTATACATATATGTGATATATATACATATGGTTTTGAAAAGTGCTTTCAAAATTTCAATTGAACATTTTATGTGATAATTTATTTGAATCCATGTCAAAAACAGTTATATACATTAATATGATTAATGCCCATAGTTGTTTAATATGATTAAACAAAGTTTTCATTGAAAAATACTATTTTCATGTATGCAAAATTCGGGTTACAGGGGGACACGACTATGTCACTTAGATGACACAACCGTGTTTGGTTATGTTTTTGCTAGAATATAGACAGACACATTGGTGTCTATTTTTGAAACAGCTGTGTCTAAGAGAAAATCATGCAGAATGCAAACAGACACAGTTGTGTCTGTCTGTTAAGGCATAATTTTTTTTGTTCAAATGTTGAACAAAAATTAATTTATTTTAAACATATTAATAAAATGTAATATGATTACAATGGTTTAGGACCTTAATCCCGAATGGATTCACCACATAATTCGTTCTTATCATAATATTAATTAATTTTAATAAAAATTAAATTATTATGCTCTTATGTGTTTAGTGTAAAATGCATGGTGCATAGCATGACCCTTAAGACCAATGTGATTGGATTTATGTTATTCTTGGGTTGTAATTTTAAATACAGCCTGTGAGTCTTTTTTATTTATTGTAACTTTATTTTATTAAGTAGTAATATAATAGTTAAATTACAACAAGTTATGCAATGTAAATCAAGACCCAAGGTGTAAATCAAAGTTGGAGGCCCAGGATGGAGATCTAAGGTGGGAGCTCAACAAAGAGGTCCATGGTAGAAGATGGAGATCCAAATGAAGGCTCAAGCTTGTATTTGTATTATCACCTAGGCTTGACCTTTGATCTTCATATTGGCTTATGAAGATCAATTTAGATATCGACCATGCTATGTCATGTTTATCTTATTTTGTTTGTATGTTATGCATGTGATGCAATGTATGTGATGTAATGTGGTAATAACTAAATAAGATAAAAACCAACTAAACCCTCATTTAATATTAAGTCATTAAAATGCCTCCCATTAATCAACACTTATCAAGATTTGGATTGCTATATATAGGTTACGCCAAAGCATTATGTATAAAGCCATTTAAATAAGATAAGATGGATAATAGTGATATCCATATGTTTGAGTTGGTTTAACTTAACTAGGTTATCAAAATGGTTTTGGACCTAGGGCATTAGATAGGATATGTCGGTACATGTGATATCAATATCCTATGATTATCCAAGAATTACATGAGATGTAATTGGTAAAGTGTTACCTACCTAAATAGCCGCACTTTAAGTGATAAGCCAAAGCTTACTTGAAGTAAGGTGAAATATGGATCTTGGCCCACTAAAGAATTTCAATTGTTGAAATCATTTTTGAGGGTTTATAATTTAAGAAAAATTTAGTGGGAGTTTTATTATGCCTCATTCATGTATAATAAAATACTAAATGTACTATATATATA
>CATIWM010540429.1:0-10625 GCA_949671775.1 Mallotus repandus | reverse complement strand
AACCAAAATCTTATCTTCTTTTTTTCCTTTCTTTTTTCTTTTCTTTTTTCTTTTCTCTTTTCTCTTTTCTTTTTCAATTTTTCTTTTTCTGCCTTTATTTTTGCCTAAATTACCCTTTCGTGTTTTCAACTTAGCAAGCTTGCCTTAATTTTTGCCTAAGCCGCCCTTGTAGGTTTTCGACTTAGCAAGTTTGCCCTAACTTTTGCCTAAGCCGCCCTTGCGGGTTTTCAACTTAGCAAGCTTAAATTTTCTTTTATTTTCTATTTTTTTGGTTGCAAAGGAAGCTCAATCAGCTCATTGCTTTTATTGATGCTTTGAATTACCAACTCGATCAGTTATAATCAAGCAAAATCACAAAGGGATGACGTGAAAAGAAAATACAACTAGAATAATGATCTCATAACTCTAATTTTTAGCTTTCATTATGTTATGTCATTCCAATCAGATACTTATGTAGTGTAATAAGGATGAATATGTAATATTTGAACACAAATTTCAAATACAACTTTATTCATTAATTAGGGAAAAAATGAGCACATTCATTACATCACATGACATAACTCATGTTATCAGCTAGTCCTTTCAGGTTTTCAAATTGAATATTTTTCTCTTAATTTTATTTTCCTATTTTTTGCCTAATTAGCCCATTGTGAGTTTTTTAATCAGTGGGATTTCCTTTTTTGTTTTTATTTTCCCTAATTTTTGCCTGCCAGCCCTTTGCAAGTTTTCTGAACAGCAGGAATGTCCTACTTTTTGTCTGATTAGCCTTTTCAGGTTTTCTAGCCAACGGACTTTTATTTCTTTATTTTTATTTTTATTTTTCATTTTTAGTCACCTTTTTTAAAGGTAGTATTTCTTGAGATAATCCAAATTGATGGACCCTGTAGACAGCGGGGTTTAGCTCGCGTCCAAGATTTTAGCAACCGCGACACTATTTGAGTTCAGGGCTCCAGGGAACACACTAACCATATCACAAAGACAAGGCGTGGAGATGAGGAGTTGACACCCAGGGTAATAACTGGGACAAATTAAAGGTGGTGGTAACTTGATTCTCTAAAAGAGAGTTAACACCACAACCAGGAAATTCTAGAAACAGAATACCAACTTCTTTTAGTCTCGTGTTCTTTAAAATCAATTTATGAATTACTATCTTATTCCATAATTACATGCAATTTCATTAAACCCTATTTGAACATCCATCTAACCCTAAGGCAACTAATCCATGAAAAAGCACATAAAAAATGCATTCGAGGCGCAACGTCCCTAAATCTAAACTACATTTTATTTTAATTTTAAGTTAGCTAAATCTACATATTTTATTTACAAAATGTAATAGAACTAAAGGTGGCCCTAGATGTTAATTACATTAGTGAGCTTAAATCTATTATTTTTAGTTCTAAGGAGAATGGGCTTAAGTCTACTATTTTAAAGAAATGGATTTGATTGAACTTAAATTAATGGGCCTAATTCTAATTAATTTTAAATTAAATGAAGTGATCCTAAAACTATTTATTTTAGTAGAAATGATTTAATGGACTGGGCTAGGTCTAAATTAATTTTAAATTAGCTAAAGTGGGCCTAAAGTCTAAATTAATCTAAATAGGCCTAAATTGATTTTAAAGTTAATTAAACCTAAATTTAATTTTGAAGGCCAATTTTATTAGTGAGTTAGACCTACAAGTGGGCTTGCGGCCCAAAACGAAAAAAAAAAATAAACAAGCCCAAATAATAAAAATAAAGCAAATAACAAATCGAAAACAAGCATCCTGTGATTTTTCAAACCCTAATATTAATTACATGCAACCTAAAATTAATCTAAAGCCACCATTGATTTTAATTAAGGTATTTACCAAATAAACTTAAATTAATCTAATTAATTTTAAAGCATAGAAAAATAAAGATTTCACTATCTTCCCTCTACCGAGGCTATTACAATCTACGTACAAACTAAAAAAATTAAATTAAATACAACCCAATAAATCAAATAAATAAAAAAACCTAAAATAATAATTAAAAACCTAAAATCTACGTCCAAATATGAAATCCAATCCATGGCATTCCATGGATGGTAATTTCCCATCCTTGTTCTTGGGTTGTGTAGTTTTTCACGTGTTCATATAACTCCATCCATGAAAACAAAATAACCACAAAATAAATTAATTAGAACATATCCCAAAATAATTAATAGAAATAAGAATAAAGAAGTGAAATAAAAATAAAAATAAAAGAATAGATGGAGAATGTTGGATGCAGTATTGATTCCCCTCAAAATGGATTTGTTCACCGTATTGTTGTTGGAATAGAATCTGTAGGCTTGATATTTTGATCTCTGGCTTCATTGATATTTCTTAAATCAAGAACTTTTCTTTTCAATAAAAGTACGGAGAAAACCAGAAGTAAGAAAAAGGTTTTTTCTGCGCAAAGCATACTTTTTAGAAAAGAGAGAGAGCCTCCTTTTTTTTTCTCTGCGTCCAAAGCCTTTTTTTTTATAAAAATGCGTAGAGTTTTTTTTATAAACTCAGGAAACCCTACCCTGCTATGATTTTGAATCATAAGAGATAAAGATTTTTTTAAAATTTTTAATTTTTTGAACCTAAAAAACAACCTGATAATTAAGGATTATCAGGAAAAATAATAATAATAATAATAATAATAATATATCTTTTATCTTTTATCTTTTATTTTCAAAATATTTTTTAACCAATCAAAAATAAATAAATAAATAAAATAATAAAAAATTGCTAAAGTCGGTCGGACCTATGCAATTCCAACGGGAATTGTGTATTTCTGGTTGAAAATTCATAATCCCTCTGGGATGTATGTGGGATGTCTAATGAAAAAGTGACTTGAAGATGCGCTATAGTTCCTGTGGAATATCTAGTTGTGATCTATAACCATCGTGTAGTGTCTAACTAATTGCACTATAGTTCCTATGGAACGTCTAATGAACTGTGATTTGAAGATACACTATAGTTCCTATGGAACATCTAGCAATGATGCTATAACTATTGTGTAGTGTCTAGCTGATTGCACTATATTCCATGTGGGACGTCTATTGAAGTAAAATTAGCTATATTCCTTGTGGGACATCTAGCTATGTGATAAATTTTGCTATATTCTCTATGGGACGTCTGGCGAAGTGATTTGAAGAAATTAGCTATATTCCCTGCGGGACGTCTAGCTAAAAGATTGATTTTGCCATATTCCCTATAGGACATCTAGGAAAGTGATTGATTAATTTTGCTATATTACCTGTGGGACATCTTGCAAATTGATGTTATAACTACTGTGTAGTATATAACAAAGTGAATTTGAAATTGAGTTATAGCTACCATGTAGCTTATAATTGAATAACTTAAGTTATAGCTACTATGTAGCATATAAGTGTGTGAACTTAAAATTCGAGTTATAGCTAACACGTAGCATATAACTGAGACTGAGTGCAGTGTATGCAAAATGCAGACATCTTCATATTGATCAACTGTGCATTTGTGCTGACTAATTGGAATTTTTGCTGGTTGACTTTGAATTTTTTACTGATTGACTCTGATCAACTGCTTTCATTTCTTGCTGACCTTGATTGACTTGATAGTGTTGATCCTAATTCCATATGTTGAGTGTATCTCCCTATAGATTTGAAAGCTTTTTGAAGTTAGTTTCAGCATGATAATTATACAAAAGTACATTATAATTGAGCAAATTCATCAATTTATCACAAGATAATGTTCATTCAATGAACCTCACTAATTTTGATTTTGATAGCTATCATTTATTTACAATTCACAAAGTCTGAGGTATTGTTAACCATCTCATGCTGAGAGTGTATTATTTACCAACTGAAGAGCTAACTTTCACACAAAAATTCAGGGAGAATTTGCTAGACAAAACTTGTGGACATTGAGCATAAACAAATTTAATTTTGATTATTAAAACAGTCTTTGAGTCATTTTTATGCTTCACTTCCTTATCCGAGTATTCCCCTGCCTTTCTTATATTACTCAGCGTGGATACCGTTGGAAAGGTCCTTTGGATACCTAAACTCTTAAAGAGCATTGGAGTAAATGGAGCAGCTTTTAACATGATCCTCTTTTAGTATTCCCCCGCCTTTCATGTATTACTCAGTATAGAAACCGCTGGAGGATTCACATTGATACTCTTACTCATTTCTGAGCATTGGAGTATATTAGAAGTGCTTGCTTTTATTTCAATTCTCCTCTTAATATTCACCGCCTTTCTTGTATTACTCAACGTGGATACCGTCAAGGAATTTTGTACTCGTACTCATTCGAGCATTGGAGTAGATTTGATGCACATTTATTATTCCAAAGACTGAAATGATACTTTAAAATTCAAGTAGTTTATACTATAAATCCACAGATTTTATTTTTGCATATTCTTCCCTTCGTTCGGGTCAAAAGCAAGCATTAGATTGATTAGAGTTTAGAAACTCCCAACATAAAATCATCAACTGGACATCCAAACTCTGCAAGGCTAATAAAAGAGAGCCCCTAAGATCAAAGTTCATGAGATAAGGCTCATTTTTTTTTTTTTTTTTGCACATGATCTCATGAAATGGATGGATGAATTTACTTTGAATTTTTTGAAAATTTTCTTTTTTTTGTTTTCTTCGCTTTTTTATTTTTATTATTTTTTTAAGGATGCACTTTATCACAAAAACTAAAGGGATAAAGTTTTGTTACTTCCCTTAAACATTTGTCAGAATTGTCACACGAGGTGATATTTTGATGAGCGATTGGCGTTTGCCTTCTTGCTCATTCTTATTATTGTATTGATTCTTTTCTCTTTCCTCATTCCCTTTTATTTTCCCTGCACAAAATACTATAAGTTAGTTTGATCTGTTTGCATGTAAAGAAGTTTTATTAGAATGTAACTTCATTCTTTTGCACTCTTCCCTTTTTGATGATGTCTATAATCACAAGGGTCTTGATATTCTGTCATTGAGGTCATGGCATAAGGTTTCATTTGTCCTTCTATTATTGTCATTAATGCTATGACAAAGAAGATCATTTCTCTTCCTAACATTCCCTATAGAAAAAGTTTAGGAGTTAGAGACCTTATTTTATGATCAAAGAAGTTTCAAAGTGCATTCATTATAAGTTTGGAGTGCATTCTTCCCTTTTCGGGGCTGGTGACTGCATTGGTGTTATGTTGGACTTTCTCATCATTGCACTCTATACCCTATATTGACCTTAATGTTGCAAAGTTCTATTCTGACTGGTCAGGAGTTGAAAGAGGTGTTTCTCCAAGGATTCAATGTTTTATTTCCACTTGAGCTTTTTATAGCTATCAGAGGTACACTCAGGAGCATCTCTTGGGGCAAATTCTTGTTGATCCATTTGAGGTACGCTTGTCATCACTCTTCTTCTGTTACTCCTCACATTATTGACTTTCTTTTGCTTTTTAAACCTGTGTGAGTAGGTTATCCTCTTGCTAAAGCTCCAAGTGATAGTTTAGATAATACTCCAAATAAAGCTTTGGAGATAAATGTTGAGTCTAAGGAATCTGAGCCTCTTATCTATCCTCTTGAGATTGCCTAAGATGAGGCTTCTATGAATGATATCTCTTTGTTAACTAGGCCTATTGAGCTTCGGGTCACTCCTATTTTCACTTGTCCAAACTCTAACTACTTTTTTGTACTTTTACAGCACTAATTTTGAATGTTAATAGTAGATTATTTGCACAACCTTAACTTGTCCTAAAGATCTTTTGCCATGAAAAATAAGTATCTCATAACAGATGTATGCAAGTGTATGCATGATATGTATGATATGCATGATCCTAATAGGTCTTCTGTTTGGAGCAGGATTATGCTCACAGCTCAGAGTGTGAGAATGAGGTACTTTGTTAATAGCTTGTAGCTTTGAGTGATGGATGCTTCAATGACGGTAGTTCTGATGTTAGAGCTTCTGGCGTAGCTCAAATGACTAAGCAAGAGAATGGAGTCCATGGCCTTACACTAGAGCTTTTTTATTGACTGATGCATCTATATGCTTGTAATTTACTCCTTTCTGCCCCCATTACCCTTTTATTGACTCTTATACTTCAGTGTTCCATCTTCAGTATTTAAGTGCATACTCATTGTTTTGCCCTAATATTTTGCATTTTGCCACCAAGTTTCTAATAGTTTTGTTTCATAGAGATTGTGAAGCTAGGGTCATCAGTATTCTTTGGGGAATAGAGCCATTTGAATTCTCTAGCTACAAGAGGACACTAGACTTTACAAAATGAATCATAAAAGAGTGACAAGAAGAGGAAACAAAACTAAAATAGTGATCTCATAGCTCTGATTTCTCGAGCGTACATTATGTTTTATCTTTCCAATCAGATACTTATGCAATATGATAAAGACAAATATACAATGTTTGAACAAAATTTAAAATTCAACTTTATTCATTCATTAGAGCGAAAATGAGAACATTCATTACATCACATGATACAACTCCTGGTATCAACTAGTCTTTTTGGATTTTCTAATTTAATATTTTCTTTCACTTTTATTTTTCTAATTTTTGCCTGACTAGCCCTTTATTCATTCTTTATTTTTCTCTTTTTTTTACATTCTCTTAAATTTTCTTCTCTTTTCAGAAGTTATACCATATGATATAGGAATGTTCTTTGAATTTTCAATTGTGCCCATACTGAATGAATATAATTGGATTGAATTTATATCAAACATGCAGATGCGATCAATATTATAATGCACAGTACCCTCAAAATGCACATTACACAAGTAAGCTAAAATTAGAATTCATATCATCGATTATGAAAACCAAAAATAGTTCTCAAGAAATTGAAAAATTATTCAAAAAAAAGAGTAACAAGATTATTTAATATTCTAAATGCTAGGGATATTAGCTTTTATGGTGGCTGCCTTTCTTCAGGTTGCATACACAACAGCTATTCTTGCATTTCCTCAGGGACTTCCTCGATTACCTCTTCCTTGTTGTCATATATCAAATTCTCAATTTGCTCAGCTTGCAAACCATTATCATACAAGTGCATAAGTGTCTTAGAGTTCATCATTTGCAATCTTTCTGCTAGGTTGGGGTGACAAATTTCTCACAATAATCCTCACTTGATCTTTCTCATCCAACTTATTCTTCATCAACCTTGCATTGTTCATGAACCTCATTAAGAAATATGAAAAGATTCATTCAGCTTTTGCTTAGTTAGCTCTATGTCTCTGATAAACACCTCTAACTTGGCATTTTACTCATACTGCTTTAGGAAAGCTGTGCACAATTCTTTCCAATCAGCTCGAATTGATTTTTCCAACCTATGGTACCAGTTTATGGCCATACCTTCTAAAGACAGTACAAATAACTTTGTCACTATAAATAATGGAGCTTTAGTGGTGTTCATAGTTATTGTATATTGACTCAGGTGAATCCGTGGGTCTCTAAAACCATTGAATTTCTACAACTGGGGCATTTTGAATTTGTCAGGTAGCTTGTCATCCCCCATACACATTATGTCATCGAAGTTAAATGTGCACCCTATGCCTTGTCTTCTCATTAGTTCCTCCACTTTAGCAATTTTGTGGGCCAATGCTTGCATTTGCTTGGACTCAAGTTCTTGAACCAGCTTAAGTAATTCTTTCTTAGCCTTCTCAACAATGTAGTGTTCCACATCTTCGACTTTCAAGTCTACAGCAGGCATATTCCTAGCAGTATTCAATGGTTACCCCTTAGCATTATTAGCATTATTAGCATTGGGATCATCTGTAGCTAGTGGATCATCAATAGGTGGTACTATAGCAATAGGCATAGGTGCAGCAGCAAGAGGTGGCATTAATCCAGCTAGGGCTTATCTCAATACATCTTGAATCATAATTGTTATGTCATCCATTAAAGCTCCCTTAATGTCCTCTAGGGTCCAGTTTCCTTCTTGTTGTTATTCCATTTCTTCTATTTGCCTGGTTGGAGCTGGCGTTGGTAGTGCTTCTAGGTAAAGTGGATTGACAGGACTTTCCTCCAATATGCTAAATATCTTTTTGCTATCGACTGTGGACTTGAAGCGGTTTTTTTTCAATTTGTCACCTCTATGTTTCCAAATAAATGATAACCCGGATGAATCTATTAAGGTGTCAGTATGATGCTTGAACTATATGTATACATGCATACATAATGCACGTGTTATGCAACAAGTAGCAAGTCAAGTGTACAACATAAATCCTTCCAACCTTATATCTCCCACACACGTATTCAATGGCGAGTCTCTTTTCCTAGGATTTTTGGTCTTGGCCTTAATATCAACATGGGATATCAAGAACCGACCCGCATGCCAAATCTCTCAAAGCAATAAAAGCGTAGAAACAACATTTCTAGGTATAAAAGTTTAATCCAATCTTTATTAGTCCAAATGGGATTTTAAAGTATGGGTTTGGGCCTTTATAGATAGAAATACCTCATGGCAACATACACAAGAAAGTTGGGTAAATCCTAGGGGAAGTTGCTAAGTCACTACCTGACCTGAGTCCGGTATAAAAGTTAAGGTTCCCTTAGCAAAATGCCCTCCTTTAAGACTTGAGTTACAGGCCAAAGTCAAAGGGGCCCGGCATCCTTTGCAAACTCGAGAGAAAACTAGCCCCATTTAGGACTTGGGTTACAGACTCTAGTCAGATGACCCCGGTAATCTCTTTTGAATCGAGTTAAGGCTAAGAGTGATGGTTAGCTAATCTACAATCCCATGAAGCTAGTGGAATCAAGGGACTATAAATCAACGCCATCAGCTAATAGGGACATGCAAAAATCAATGCAAGACTAAAATAATAATTAATAAAATAATTCTAAAAAATACAAGTAGAATCAATATCTCTTATCCCTAGTGGAGTTGCCACTGTAGACGATAGGGTTTAGCGCGCGTCCAAGATTTTAGCGACCGCTACACTGTTTGAGCTCAAGGCTCTAGGGAACACACTAACCATATCATAAAGAAATCGCATGGATATGAGGAGTCGCCACCCAGGGTAATAATTGGGATAAATTGAAGGTGGTGGTAACTCGATTCTCTAAAAGAGAGTGAGCACCACAACCAGGAAATTTTAGAAATGGAATACCAATTTCTTTTAGTCTCATGTTCTTTAAAATCAGTTTATGAATTACTATCTTATTCCCTAATTACATGCAATTTCATTAAACCCTATTTGAACATCCATCTAACTCTAATGCAACCAATCCATGAAAAAGCACATAAAAAATGCATTTGAGGCGCAACGTCCCTAAATCTAAACTACGTTTTATTTTAATTTTAAGTTAGCTAAATCTACATATTTTATTTATAAAATGTAATGAAACTAAAGGTGTGCCTATATTTTAATTATATTAGTGAGCTTAAATCTATTATTTTTAATTCTAAGGAGAATGGGCTTAAGTCTACTATTTTAAGGAAATGGATTTTATTGAACTTAAATTAATGGGCCTAATTCTAATTAATTTTAAATTAAATGAAGTGATCCTAATTCTATTTATTTTAATAGAAATGATTTAATGGGCTGGGCTAGGTCTAAATTAATTTTAAATTAGCTAAAGTGGGCCTAAAGTCTAAATTAACCTAAATGGGCCTAAATTGATTTTAAAGTTAATTAAACCTAAATTTAATTTTAAAGGCCAATTTTATTAGTGAGTTAGACCTACAAGTGGGCTTGCGGCCCAAAACGAATAAAAATAATAAACAAGCCCAAATAATAAAAATAAAGCATAGAACAAATCAAAAACAAACATCCTATGATTTTTCTAACCCTAATTTTAATTACATGCAACCTAAAATTAATCTAAAGCAGCCACTGATTTTAATTAAGGTATTTACCAAATAAACCTAAATTAATCTAATTAATTTTAAAACACAGAAAAATAAAGATTTCACTATCTTGCCTCTACCGGGGTTATTACAATCTACGTACAAACTAGAAAAATTAAATTAAATACAACCTAATAAACCAAATAAATAAAAATAACACAAAATAATAATAAAAAAAACTAAAATCTACATCCAAGTACGAAATCCAAACCATGGCATTCCATGGATAGTAATTTCCCGCCCTTGTTCTTGGTACATCTAAGAAGCATGAACACGGATACGAGACACGGATACGGTGATACAACGATTTTTAAAATTGGAGGACACGACACGGATGGGATACGTTATATATATATATATATATATATATATATATATATCACATAAAATGCATATTATTTTCT
Organism: Mallotus repandus; assembly: GCA_949671775.1. Taxonomy (NCBI): domain Eukaryota; kingdom Viridiplantae; phylum Streptophyta; class Magnoliopsida; order Malpighiales; family Euphorbiaceae; genus Mallotus; species Mallotus repandus. The sequence continues at coordinate 402 of CATIWM010540429.1, read as the reverse complement.
CTTATTTAAAGATGATTTTTTAAAAAAATAAAGCTAGTATGATAAAATAAAAACTCCATAAAATTTAAACACTTAATATATATATATATATATATATATATAACGTATCCCATCCGTATCATGTCCGTAAATTTTAAAAATTAACGTATTATCATATCCGTATTGTATTGTATTTGTGTCTATGCTTTTTAGCCAATATATAATGACTCCTCAAACCTCAACCCATATGCATTAAGAATTCAGAAGGCATTTTAAATTTGATATTTCAACCAAATTAAAATTACTTCTATATATTTTTCTTTAAATAACTATGAAAATATTTTTTCTTTATTTTCTTTTTTATATTTATTTATGTTATTTTTAATTTCTATTATAATATTATTTATGAATTTGCTTTCATTT
>CATIWM010540416.1:0-40600 GCA_949671775.1 Mallotus repandus | reverse complement strand
TCTTTCATATTTCATATTTATTTTATTGTTTTTATTTTAATTTGTTTACATTGTGACCAATAATGAATATATATTTGTATTGTATAACATTGGAAAAAAAATTTTAAAATAAAGATTTTATTTATTCACAATTATTTTTGTATATTTTCTTATTTATTTAATTATTAATTTTTTTAGTAATTTTACTTTTCAACTTAATATTATAAATATATTTATTTAATAATAATATAAATCATGTGCAACGCACATAAGAAAAAACTAGTAAATATTAAATGTGTGAAAGTTAATTATGTAAAGTTTATTGATGAAATTATGTATTTAACTAAAAATAAATATATAGCTACCATCATTTGTTGGTTTAAGCATCAATAAGTTTGAATTTCCTTAAGTAAGTGTAGGGTATAGTTCAACGTGCACCTATATTTTTTACGATCACAGTCCTATATGGGTTTAAAACCCCCTAGTGAATACAAACCCAAGCTATGAAGCATTTTAATATCAAGATTTTTTTTTTATAATTCAATATCTATGATTTTATATTCACATCACTTATGTAATAATATTTATTACATTCAAAATTAAATTTTTAATATTGTTCAATAGAGGATGAAAAAAATAAGTCTGTTCATATAGTTTTATATAGTAGTATAATAACATGAAAGAATGTTAAATAATATATCTTTTAATATTTTTGCTTGACAGATAATTCTGTGCACTATAGCCGGTGACACTATTTCTAAGTTAAAGTTAGAATTAGGAGAAAGTTGATCAAAATTAAAATCCAAAACCTTTTTATCATTAGATTACAGTTGTCACTAATGCTGTCACTTAAATAATATGAATATTAAATTATAGATAATGAACTATCAAAATAAAAATTACAAACAATAATACTAAAATAAATCAGAAGATATTTATCTGTGTTTGTGAATTTGTTGATTTAATTGCTATAATTAAATTTGGGGTAGTTACCCATAAGAATGGGCTAATTAAGTACTTATTTTTAGATCCTGGTCACAGTTTTGGAACCGTTGATTCTGGTTCATGAATCGGCGGTTCGAAGTTCTACCTATGATGGAACCAGATTGAAACCGGGCAGAAGAATAGTTCAGGGTTGGTACTGAACTAGCCAATTTCGGTCTCGATTCAATCCAATTTAATTTTTTAAATAATATATTAAAAATATAAAATTAATTTAATTTTAAAGATAAATAAATTACGTTAAACTTGAAATAAAAATTATGACATTTTAATAAAAGGTTTGATTTTTTTACTTAAAAATTAAATATAAAAAATAAGAAATTATAATTCACTTAACTTAACTTGAGATAAAAATTCAAAGAGATTGAATTAAAAATAAAATTAAAGTAAATATATTAACTTAGTTTACCATTTATATATATTGGTTGAAATAAAAAAAATAAAAGATTGAATTAATAAATTAAATCAGAAAAATAAAATTAAAAAAATTAAAGGGCTTGAACTTAATTTTCTTATTAAAAATTAAATTGCCAATGTATTTTCTTGGGGTTTAGAGGAGTCAAAGTCTATGTAGTTTCGTACCTTCTTTTAAAAAAAATAGATCCCTTTTTATCTTAAAAATTTAATCACTTTCTATGCCAGAAGTTGAAGTTCCCGTTCCTCCATCGGTTGTGATGTCAAATTTTCATTTTTATCTCTTTTAATTTTTTGTTTTCTCAATGCTGCTCTAGACCAATCATTCACACATATTTGTGCCTCCAATAATTTGGGATCCATGGATGATTGAGTCTCACTCAAAATACTTTCTCTCGCATTGAATGCTTGTTCAACAACTACTGTTGAAATTAGACTTGAAAAAATTTGTTTGGCAATTAGTGCAAGGGTTGGAAATGTATATTTTTGGTGTTGACTCCACCACTCAAGGATCGGAAAAAAATTTCCTGATCTGCTATCACCAAACTCAAAAATAGTTGTTAAATAAATGCTCCTCAATAACTTTTTTGTATTTGATCATGCTAATTTTCATTTGTTCATCTCCCACTTGACTAATAGTAAAAGAAGAAGCAATATAAATAGAAGATGATGTACAACTAAAAGTTGAAATATTAACATTATCATTATATTCATTAAACAATTTTATTAATATTCTTCTAACAACATTAATTATTAAATCTATGTCAATATCATTACCTTTCATAAGACCTAAACATCCATAATATACACTTAAATAATAATGTAAGCCATCAATTAATTCTAGGTTAAAAAAACACATGCAATAAGATTAATTAATGGAATAAATTTAAAATAATTTAACCATTTTATTTTTATTATTAAAATTGATTCTTTTAAAACAATATCATTTTCATGTTCTTGCAATGCACCAACATTATTAATACATTCAATTAATAATAAATGAAATGTATGTAATAAACACCACTTAAAACATATGTTGCATCATTACAAACTTTAAAATATCTAACAATTTTTTGCAAACTTCCCAATTTTGTGGATATAAATGAAATTGTGACACATTATTGGAAATAAATGTGCAAAATAAATCTCTATATCCATATGACTCATTTAGTAATTCATAGGTTGAATTTCAAAGAGTCGGAACATCTCTTGGGAATTTTTTTCTCTTTTAACATTTTCTTTACAAATTTTTTCCAAGATTTCAAAACTTGTGGATGTGTCCATAAAAAAAATTATTTTTTAATAGGTGATAGGAGCACTCAGCAAGAAGACCCACATCCCTCAACGCAGAGACACTCAAGTACCTATTTGGCACAATTTTCCTATGCATAAACTCTTTAAATTTCTTTCTTTGAGTTTCATTCCCAAATTAAAAATATTTGGGAAAGGCTTTAATTCTCCTTTCTTCATTTACTTCTCTAGGGTTGATTGAACTTCCACCCACCTTTGCTTTCTTTGAAGGAGAGGCTAACTTCTTGGATTTATTAGAAAACATGATTAAGAGATGAAAAGAATTGAGGTTTTTTAGTAGGAGTGTTATTGCTAAAAAAGAAGAAATTATGATGAATGAAAGAAAAATTGGATGTATTTAAAGATGAAGAAGGTGGAGAGAAGTTAAAAAGAAATTAATTGCTAGTAAATGGCCTTTAGAAATTTTAAATTGGTGCATGAATGGAAGAGGAAGTGGTTAGAAGTTGAAAGGATTGATGTTAGTGGGGAATAAAATGTGCTATAAATGTTGCAGAACCCGACACACAGTCTCTTTGAGGTTTAGGGTTTAGAGCAAGCATGGTTGTGTGCATGCTAGCGCATGGTTGTGCCTGACTCGGTTCATAGCTCATGCAATTGGTACGATTATGCATCCAAAGACACATGGCCATGCCTGAGTCTGAAAAACTCAGCCTCTTTAACCTTGTCAGGTCACATAGTTGTGCAACTAGGGTGCACAACCAAACTAAATCATGACTACATTACATTTAGGCTAATTCACATCATTGCACATACACATATAACACCATATTAAACAATCAATTATTCACTTAAGTTTGAACTTACAAATCACTTCAAAGTGCTCCTCCTCATCTTTAATCCTTGAAAACATAAAAAGAATTTAAATTAACAAAGAAATAAACAAAGAAGGAAAATTAAAAAGTAAAGTACGAAAGAAATTGAACAAGGTCTTGGTTGAGCTCCCAAGTAGCACTTATTTAAGGTCCATAAGCTAGAAAATTTCTTGCATTATGTGCTTGCATCAGTTAAGCAGGCAATTTAGTTAATTAACCATTTTGCCTCCATGGTACATCTTCAATCATTGTCCATTGACCTTGAACTTTTCTCCTTGTGCATTTATCAATTCCACAGCTCCATAAGGAAATGTTTGTGACACGATGAAGGGCCCTGACCATTTAATTTTTAGCTTCCCAGGAAATAATATGAGTTTGGAATTAAATAGCAACACCTGATGTCCTTCCTTTAAATGTTTATGCTTAATGTTTGGATCATGTCACCTATTTGTTCTTTCTTTGTAAATTCTGGAGCTCTCATATGAAGCTTGCCTAATTTCTTCCAATTCACTTAGTTATAAAATCCTCTTTTTAGCTTCCTTTTAAAGTCAAAATTTAGTGCCTTCACTTCCCAATAAACTTTATACTCTAGCTCTATTAGAAGATGACACACTTTGCTCTAAACTAACCTAAATAGAGGCATTTCAATAGGTGTTTTATAGGCAGTTCGATATGCCTATAAAGCATTATTGAGCTTTCGTGCCCATTCTTTCCTAGACTTGCTCAATGTCCTTTCCAGAATTTTCTTCAATTCTCGATTGCTAACTTCCACCTAACCACTTGTTTGAGGGTGGTAAGGTGTTGAAACTTTGTGTTTTAGCCTATATAGAGCCAAAAGAGTTTATATATTACTATTGCAAAATTTTGTTCATCCATCATTGATAATGGCTCGAGGTATTCCAAATTAAGCAAAGAGTTTCTTTTAAAAACTTGAAAACAACTCTTGTATCATTAACCGAGAAAGCTAGAACTTTTACCCACTTTGACACATAGTCCACAAAAATAAGTATATACTTGTTACCCTCTGATAAAGGAAATGGCCATGAAATCAAGGCCTTAGACATCAAATATCTCAACTTCTAAAATACAAGATTGAAGCATTTCACCTTTCTTTGATATATTGCCACTCCTTTAACATGCATCATAGTTGAGCATAAACTCTTGAGCATCTTGAAAAAGTGGCTAATAGAATCTTGCTTCAAGAACCTTTACAGCTGTCCTTTGTGGACCAAAATGTCCTCCACTGGCCATCCCATGACAATGTTGCAAAACTGAACCAATCTCTTCATTTGCTATGTATCGTCTGACCATGCCATCATTATATAACTTCCATAAGAAAGGATCCTCCCACAAGTAGAATTTGGAGTCATGATTCAACTTCTTTCTTTGTTGACTTATGAAGTCTTTTAGCAACTTCGCATATGAGATAAAATTGGCTATGTCAGGCAGCTAAGGAGCATCCATAATCTCCATGGTTAAAAGCATCTCATTAGGAAATATTTCCTTGATAGCCACCTCTCTGTGACTTCCTTTTTTATTTAACTCTAACACTGACAAGTGATATGCCATTATGTTTTTTTATCCCTTCTTATCCCTGATCCCAATATTAAACCCTTGTAGCAAAAGCACCCATCTAATTAGCCTTGGTTTTGAATCCTTTTTATTCATTAAGTACTTCAATGCTGCATGATTTGTGTACACCATTACTTTAGAACTAAGGAGATAAGACATGGACATGTCAAATTCAGAAATGACTGCTAGCATCTCCTTCTTTGTAGTGGCGTAATTCAGTTGTGCATCTGACAACATCCAACTTGCTTAGTAAATCATATGTAACTTGTTCTCCTTTCATTGGCCAAGGAAAACTCCTATTGCATGATCACTTGTGTCACACATTAGCTTGAATGGTAGGTTCCAATCTGGTGCTACCACTATAGGTATTGAGATTAGCCGCCTTTAACTTGTTAAAAGCCAATTTATACTCATTAGTAAAGACAAATGGTGAATCTTTCTCAAGCAACATTTAGAGACTTTAGAAAAATCCTTAATGATCTGCCTGTAAAAGTCTGTATGGCCAAGAAATCTCCTGACACCCTTCACATTTGTAGGATACTATAACTTCTTGATGGTCTTCAATTTATCTTTATCTACTTCAATGCCTTGAGATGAAATTTTATAACCAAGAACAATCACTTCATCCACCATAAAATGGCACTTGTCTTTTCACAATAAGCTAAATCTCTTTCCAAATTTTCTAAGAAACCCTTAAAGGAATTTCCATAAATTGAAAAGTCATCCATGATCTTTTCCACCAAGTCTACAAAAATGGCCATCATGCATATTCGGAATGTTGCTGGAGCATTACATAACTCAAATGGCATCGTTCTATAAGCAAATGTGCCATAGGGACATGTAAAAGTGGTTTTCTCGTAATCTTTTGAAGCTATTGCAATCTAGTTGTACCCCGAATACCCATCCAAGAAATAGAAGAAAGCATGCACTGCTATATGCTCCAACATTTGGTCAATGAATGGCTATGGGAAATTATCTTTCCTGATCGCTTAATTTAACTTCCTGTAATCAATACAAACCCTCCATCCATTTACCACTCTTGTAGGAATCAACTCTCCTTCCTCATTCTCCACAATGGTCATTCCTCCTTTCTTTGGCATATACTGAATTGGGCTTACCCATAAGCTGTCTGAAATTGGGTAAATGATCCCTGCATCTAGAAGCTTAACCACCTCCTTTTTCACCACCTCTTACAAGTTTGGATTAATCCTTCTCTGTCTTTTAATTGTTGGTTTATGTTCTTCGTCTATTAAGATCTTATGCATGCAATAAGAAGGACTTAATCCTTTAATGTCAGAAATCTGCCAACCTATAGCCTTAATCCTCCTCTTCATTATTTTTACAAATAAGTCCTCTTAGTCTTGGCTTAGTTTAGAGGATATGATCACAAGTAAAGTTTGTTCCTCTCTTAAGAAAGTATATCTCAAATATTAAGGTAATAGTTTCAAGTCTAGCTTTGGTGGTTTTATGGTTGAGGGGGGTGTAAGTTCAGTGTTTGGTAGTTGACTGTAGGGTAAACAATTTTAGTGTTTGAGATATACTTCATCTTGAGAAGAATGTACCTGAAAACACTTCTTAATATTTTTCATTTCCACAGACTTTGCCAACCTCCATCATTGGACTTCACTCACACAATCATCAATAACATTAACTCATATGCAAAATTCATTGTCAGAAGGATATTTCATACCTTAATAGACATAAAACTTATAGCTCTCATTCTCAACGTGAGTGTCCTATCATAAATATCAATTATAGCTTTTACAGTGTATAGAAAAGGCATACCAAGGATTAAGGGTACATCTTCATCCTCTTTGAAATTGAGAACTACAAAGTCAAATAGGAAGATAAACTTTGCTGCCCTTACTAGCACATTTTCAACTATGCCCTTTAGTTCCTTTACTATCTTGTCTGCAAGATACAATCAAATGTTTATGGGTTTTGCCTCTCCTAGTCTCAATTTCCTGTAAATTGATAAAGGAATCAAATTAATTGAGGCTCCTGAATCATATAAAGCTTTTTAAAATTTTAAATTTCTAATAGAAGATGGAATAGTGAGACTCCTTAGATGCTTCCTTTTTAAAGGAAGTTTGTTGGAAATAATTGCACTACACTCCTTTGTGAGTGTGATTGTCTCAAACTCCTACAGCTTCTTTCTATTGGAAATTAGCTCTTTCAAGAACTTTGCATACTTTAGCATCTGAGCTAGACATTCCACTATAGGCATTTTGATATGGAGTGTCTTGAACCTTTCCAAAAATCTTACAAACTGTAAGTCATGTTCTTGTTTTTTTAATCTTTGAGGATATGGAATTGGTGGTTCATATGGCTTTATTGGCGATGGTTTTGGCTTCTCCTTACTCTTTTCTTTACTCTTATCTTGAGCTTCTAGTTCCTTCTTAACTTGAACTTTAACCCACTCATCTTCTTATTCTTTTTCCACTTCCTTTTGCTTTTCCTCATACTCCACTATTGCTTTTGAAGGTTGGATCTCTATTCCACTCCTCAAAGTAATGGCTTTCAACCGCTCCTTAGGATTTTTCTCAGTATTGCTTGGTAGTGATCCTTGATTTCTCATTGATAAAGAATTTTCCAACTGCCCCACTTACACCTCTAAGTTATAAATGGAAGAAGAATGGTTCCTAAACATGAGTTAACAGTCTTGGTGCATTTGCTTAAATATATCCTCTAATCTCTTCATAGCTTCATCCTGTTGATTCATCTTTGTAGAAATCATATCCATGAACTTCTCTAACTTATTTTCCAATGAGGCTACTGAAAATGAACCTTTATCTTATTGGAGATGAGATTTAGGTTGTTGTGCATTTTGACCTCTAAAACCCAGTAGAACTTGTGGCCTTCACTTGTTGTTTCTGTTGTGTTCAAAACCTGCAAGCGCACGGATTGTGATTGCAGTATAAAGAGTTATTGTTCCCACAAGGACTATATATTGAGTAACAATATTTTTACTTATATTCTCAGCTAATAAATTAAATAAAAGTGAATCTTGTAATTAAATAAACAAAAAAATATAAATTAAATTGTAATCAAATGATAAAAAGCTTAGAGCCTAGGTTTAGTTTCACTATTCCAATCCGATCATGAACACATTAACAAACAAAAATAATGATTTCAGTTAAGGGTAATTGTTCTAAAATACCTAAAGACTCTCTCGAGTTCAATTAAGCAAGTTAAGATTAAGATTTAACCTACTCTCATGATTAAGAAATTAATCCAAACTCATTAAGTTCCTTAACAATTAAATTACCACCACAGACCCCTGCCTACTGTCATGGTTCCCCAAAGAACTCGCCTACTCTCACGGTTGAGTAGTCTAAGTCCTATGAGTCATAAGCTAATAAATTCTCCTAACTCTTATTGGTGAATCTACCCATAGAGATGCAAATAAGCTGGCCAAGAATGAAAACATACATTAAGTGCAATTCATAGAATTAACTAAAAATCAAATTAATAAATAAAAACTTGTGTTCAATCGCATCATGAAATAGTTACTTTTAATCTAAACCCTAATGGAAATTTAGCCACGCATAATTGTGGCGAAACACATAAACATAATTAAAGAAAATAGAAAAGAAGAAGAAAGTATGAATGAATCTCTTTAATTCCGTGACTCCTCTTCAATCTTCATTTTGCATTTGTTTATGACTGCGTCTTAATTGCGGAATCAATCCCCCAAATACCTCTTAGCCTCCCTTTTATAGGAAAACCTGATAGGAGACCTTTTAGACCTTCAATTCCTCTTTCTTTTTTGCTTAGGAAAAATCTCTTTTTTCTTTGACACACCCACCACACGGCCTTGTGTAACTGGTGTCACGTTAACCTTTTTCGGCACAGACTTTAGCACAACCATGCTCAAGTTCGGGTTCAGATTCCAGAAGGTTACACAACCTACAATATGACCATGCATAAAAAGGTGTTGCTTGTCCAAAACTTCTTTAATTCGAATAGAAAGATGCACCACCTACAACACACTCTTGTTGCACCCATGCGACATAAAGCTTGCATTCCAGTAGCTTGCACGGACAACGACACAAGTGTGCGTCAAACCATGTCACCCTATTCCTTGACCCTTTTGGAATTCCTTTTTAAGCTTTCCTACAAACAGAGAAACACTAATAAGTACTTAAATAAAACTCCTAATTAATTATACTAAAATTAAACTAAAAATAATAAAATCTTAATTAAAACTGTAAACTAAAAATATTTCCTAATTAACATAAAATCGAACCAATTAATATTATTTATTAATTCAAAATCCATTAAAATTCAACTCTAAACATATGTAAATATTGTACACATCAGTTTCCTTGGTTCCTCTGTGAAAAAGTTGGGGTGATTCCTCAAACTAGGGTTATACGTGTTACCATGCACTTGATTTTGCTAACCCTTGTTGATGTTGTTCACATATTAACATTTTTTCATGGACAACCATTGCATCAACTGATATTTAATTATAGGGTGACCTCTTTGACATAATTCACAAGAGGAAAAAATGAGGAAACTGTTGGGATTCGTGATATTATACGCAGTAAAAATTTAAAATTTTTATCACAAACCTGAACTCGAATCCATATAATTCGATTAACTGATTTAATTAGGGTTTCAAAACCTTACCACAATCACAAGTAGAGGCTAGATTGCTGGAAGGGATAGAGGAGGTTCACACCGGTGACACCTTACCTCGAGCTTTTTGCTTTCTTTGATCGGATTAAGACGTCTCCAAAAGGATGCATCCTCTACTGGTATCCACACGAACAACCCTTGATTCAAAATGAATTTGTGTGCTAGCACCTTCTTGATTATCTTAATAAATCAAGAATGAAAGAACTCTGTGTTTTTCATTTTTCTCAAAAAGGGAGAGAAAATGAATTTCGGTGGCTAAAGTGATAGACGTATATGAAACCCTAGAGAACATGATATATTTATAAACTTCTCAATTAGGCTTTCACTTACCAAAATGCCCTTTTGGTATATACCACTTTTAATTCTAATTTTATTTTAAATACTAAATCAGAAATATATATCCTATTTATTTAAGATAACCATTACCTTAAATAAATAAGTAATTAAATAAATAAATATATAAGAATTTACATATATATATATATTTATTTATTTATTTCCACAGAGTTTAATTGGGTTTGGTAAAACCCATATTCATTTTGGGCCTTTTCTAAGTGTGTGACCCTGTGGGTTCACATAACATTGGCAGTGGGCCTAAAATCCCTATTGAGGCCTATAAGTCATAATTGGCCTCTAGCAAGACATTATGACTACCTAAGTTATGTGAAGGCCGATAATCCGACATAACCTTTTTACGGTCAATATTGTAGTCCCTTTATCACATGACATCTTAATTGAACATAAGGCATAGTTTACGTCATCCTTATATAGTTCAATAATATTATGACTTAATTTCAAGTAGACTGATAATGATAACTCTTTATCAATTTATTTCAGCATGGCCATGCAATTTCCTTTTAGTCTATCTTATCAAGGGGCCCATAGGTATCTTACTCATATTAAATGAGGGATAAATTCTTTTGCAATCACTCACATTCCTCACATAACTCATTTCATATCCAACAACATTCTATTCTATCATCCCGTTAAAGACAATGTTAGAATATGTCAAAATGTAAAACAGTTATGTAGAAATCCATTGTGATTTCAAGGTCGAAAGGACTAAAACAATATTATTGTGATGAGAATAACTTATGACAATTATTTATGTAGTATTCTCATAGTGGATAAATCCAGTACATTATTTCTCTAAATAGTACCTATGAGTTGACTTAATATCTCATATTCATGATTAGTAAAACATAACCATCAGTCAACATTATACTAGTCTTAATTCATTATTATGACTAAGGATAAACTGAATAGAACTCATATTTAATCTAAGGATTTTACTATCAAGTCACAAACTTGATGTCCTTAGAAAGAATTAACTATGCAAGTAATTATCATAACACAAAAATGATAATGAAAGTGCCTCTTTATTAATAAAATAAAATAAAGTCAAAACATAGTCACATATGGTTGACCTAGTGCATACCACTAATAGAAACTATATTAACACTCATCTTATCCATCCTTTTTGACAAAGCATCCATTTTGCATTCAATATAGTCAAGCTGTCTACATCAATCGACCCCCTTTCTTTGGAATTGCAATCGCATTAGACCAAAAGTTTTATGTATTAGCCATCTCCTCAAAAAGGTCTAGAGCATTTTGAGGCATCATTGACATGATAGTCCCCCAGCTGCTACATCTATGTTCACCCGGACTGAAGAATTGACACTTTGTAGAATGATTGCACTAAATCCTAAGTAGGTATCAACTGAGGTGGACACTATCTTTGTAGATCCTTGAATCTATCCCAGCACTCATAAAAGCTCTTATCTTCTATTTAGTAAAAAAAGTTAATTTTATTTATGATCTTTAATACTTTAGCCGGTGGAAAGTACTTGTTAAAGAAGGCTATGTAGAGCTTTTGCTAAGATTTGATAGAGTTAGGTGGCAAGCTTATAAACCACCTTTTTTCCCTATCCATTAAAGAAAATGGGAAAAGGATTAGCTGGATTGCTTCAGGCTACACTCTATTCATCTTGGAAGTTGAGTAGTATTCTAAGAATTGGGTCATTTAACCAATTGGATCCTCATGTGGCAACCCATTAAACTATGAATTCTAGATCATTTGGATCATGGCAGACTTGATTTCAAAGTCATTTGCTATAACTGCCAACGTCACAATTGAAGTTTGGTCTCCTTGGACATTAGGACTCACAAAATCTCTCATGGTCCTTTGCCCATTCTATCCATTTTGAGTTGCTTGCTACCTTGGTGGCAAATTTCTTTCTTCTTCCTCTCTGTTCATCCTACTTGTATGTTGCTTTCTCTTTTTACGAACTATTTTCTCTAGCTTTAAATCAAATGGCACTAACAAAACTTTTTGTTTGCTTGCACTATGTGTTGTGTGTATGCAATAACACAAGTTCTTGCAATACCACAAACATAATAAAAATTAAAGAAACACAAACTTAAAATTACGTCTAAATCAAACAACACAATTTTCTTAATAATATTAATTTTGGCAATCCCCGACAACGACGCCAAAAATTTGGTGTGTGAAATCCACAAGCATATAGAATTGTGCAAGTAATAAATAAAGATCAGCCCATAAAGATTGGAAAATCAAGTATTGTATTACTCAAAGTATTTGTTTATTTAGACACCGAAAATGATTTTTGAAATAAGGTAGGATAAACAAATTTAAAGCTAATGTAAAAATTACAATCTAAGAAAATGTTAGGGTTCTTAAGCTCAATTCAATCTTTCTAAAGATATAATTCATCTCTACGTCAATTTAAACAATAGTTCATTATGTAAGCATCTTATAAATCATTGATCTTCATCTTAGGCAAATATATGATTAACTGAATATAACTTATACTTAAATTTGTAGCTCTCACTAATCAAGTGTTCCTTATATTCACTTTAAAGCTTAGCTCTTTAACATTATTAATTGTTGAAGTGTCTCTCAACTAAATAAAAAATTAATAGGTTATTGCTTTTTCTCAATAAAACATATCTCTCAAATAAGTTTCATTGTCTAAACTCAATTAAAGGTTGAACAGTCGATTTGAAGATATTAAGCATAACAATAACCAATGAACTTAGTTATTTTAACTTAGATTTAATCCTATTAATTATATGGTTAAATTAATTTAAGAACCCTAACTAGAAATCTAGCCACACATATTGAGTAGAAGAGAAAATGATGAACAAAGAGAAAATGAAGCCATTATTGCTAAATTAAAATTTAAAAAAACAAACAAAACAAAATAAGAAACCCCCTTTTCTAAGCTGAAAATTAAAGCCTTCAGTTCTCGAATCTTCAACATCAACTACTTTTAATTAACAATGGAAACTATAGAGTTCTAGCTTTGATTTTTAGAAAAATGATGAAAACAAAAACTAAAGAGAATTCACTTCTATTCATTTGGTGGATCTGCACTTTTTTAAAATAACTTTTAACTTTGATTCAAAATAATAACAGAAGATATTGTCATCCTAAAGAATAATCTCCTTCAAAATTCAAATTTTAAAAAGTTGTTGCTGATGCAAGATTGTGCTCACCCATCTTGCACGACCATACGTCCTTTGCATCATCCAGGCATGGTCGTGTGCATTGGGTACGCATGACTGTGTGTATATATAATGGCTTAGGCACGACTGTGTGGACTTTTGTGCATGGCTCCGCAACATCTTTTCACCTTAAAACTTGATTTTTCTTTAAAGAATTCACTTGCTTTGGCCCCCTAACAATGGACTTTAATCGAAAAACTACTCTAAACTCTCCAATGCATCCAGAGGGTCAGACACTTAACAAAAATCAAACCTAAATAACAAAAAATTAATAAAAACTATAAAACTTAACTAAAATACTAAAGCAAACATAAAATCCCTATAACTAACTAAAAATGCAAGTAAAATGATCCTAATTCCACCCTATTGAGTGTTTAAAACATGAAGCTTTTCACACTCATCAATCATGTCCTCAACATCATATGCTAGATCTTTGAGGTCCCTTAACCAAATATTCGCAAACTGGTTTGTCATCTGATTCTCCTTTGTATCATCAAGAAAAACATCAATTTTCACCAACATTTTCTCCCACTTATGAATCTTAGCAAGGACTTGCTCCTCACTAATAAACTTTAGCAAATTAAAGGAGGCGATCTGTTTAAGAAGCACACCAAAGAGAGCTGATAGAGCAACCTCAAACATGGTTACTCTGATAGGAATAGAAGAATGATTAAGAATAAAAAGATGGATATTGGTTTAAAGTTCTCTGCTTAGGGAAAGAAAAAAAGCAACAGATGGGTATTGGTTTAAAATTCTCTGCTTAAGGAAAGAAAAAGAGCAATAAATGATTAATGGTTTAAAGTTCTCTACTTGGGAAAAGAAAAAGAGCAACATATGAAGGGAAAAATAGATCTAATCAAGGGCAAAAAAAATATATCAGATCAAGGGAAAATAACCATAAAAGTTGCATTGCTCTATACTAATAAATAGTGGCCCTAAGAATAGAGCTTGACATGATACAACTTTTATCATTAACATATATAAGGATGAAAAAATGGGGTGATGCAGAAAAGTAATGGAGCATGTGCCAAATATACCAATCGAAGCTTGATAAAGTTCCTTATTCAAGTTATGTAAACTTTATAAGTAAAAGGATTCACTGTAAGAATATTTTCCAGGTTTAAAGCACCTTTTTTAAGTTATGTGAAATTTATAAATAAAATGTTCAATCTAAGAATCTATTCCAAGTTTAAAGAAGCTTTGAATTCATATACGATGAATTCTTATCAAAAGGGGCAGGGCATTTTATATCCCTGAGAATATATCTTATTTGCCTCAGCATTGGATATGTTGGGAGGTATGACCACCCGATCTCCTAGTTTCCAGTCAATAGAAGTTAGACCTAACCACGAGCTGATTTAGGCCTAGAACCGTACTGAACCGACCCTGACCCCTTAGGATGAACCAATTCAAGTCCGACTCCTCCCCAAGTAAAACCGTGAAACACCGGTTCTAATTTT
Source organism: Mallotus repandus (assembly GCA_949671775.1). NCBI lineage: Eukaryota > Viridiplantae > Streptophyta > Magnoliopsida > Malpighiales > Euphorbiaceae > Mallotus > Mallotus repandus. The sequence continues at coordinate 25,875 of CATIWM010540416.1, read as the reverse complement.
TAGTACCGAACCTATGAAATTAAAAAAAGAAAATTTTATAACGATTGGGGGCTATATATATTCTAAAAAAATTATAAAAAGATAATTTTATCCAAAATAACAACCATAAACAACTAGTTTATGAGGTCATTTTAGGAAGTTCAAAAAATTAATTTTGGTGTGTATAAATAGGGTTGAGGGGGAGTCTTTTTTCCTCATAAAAAATTTTCTCTCAATTTTCTAATTCTCTCAATATTCTCTTTATACTCTTTCAATAGTCTCTTTATATTTTCTCAAAATACTCATTCAAATATTGAATATATATTATTTATTCTACTATAATCTAATATATATATATATATATAATTCACTCTATTCTCTTAATTAATGTTTTTTATTAATTTCACTCAATTTTTTTTATTCACTTCTCAATTTTTTTAACAAAAAATTGCAAGTGGAAGTGGAAGATCAAGATCACAATATTTTAGTGAATCACAACCAAATATTGTTGATTTAGATAATATGATGGATAATTTGCAAGATGATTTTTCTAGTCCTAGAAAGCTAAGAAGCTTGTGTGGAAGAACTTGTAACAAATCTTCCACAGGGTGAAGAAGAAAAATTTCAATCACGATCAGATATTTTCAAAGTTCATTTTAAGCGGCAAAGAAATATGGATGGCAATTATGATATAATTTATAAATATTGTGGCCAAAATTACAAACTTAAAAGTGGAGATGGCTATGACACATTTAGAAGGCACTTGGTGAACAAGCATCCAACACAAATTAGTGTTGAACAAAGACAAATACAAATTTTCAAGTATGCAACATTCTCTTCTTCTTCTCACTTATTTAAATATAGTGATGAACAAAATAACTTATAGTTAGCTAGACCAATTAGTATGGAACATTTATCTTTTAGTTCTGGTGAAAAAGTTAGTTTTATTAATTATTATCAAAAAGCATTAAATCCACAAGTTAAATGTGTGTCTATAAATACATTAAAACATGTATTATTTAATTTATATAAAAAAGAAAAATTACAAAAATTATTTATGAATTTTAATGGGCGTCCATGCATATGTTGTGATATTTGGAGTGATCAATGTTAAAATCACTCATATATGAAAATAACTTGTCATTGGATTGACAATGAATGGTAATATTACAAAAAAGAATTATTGCATTTAGAGTTTTTGATGACCGACATACTGCCAATAATATTTTTAGAATGATTAAAAATATTTTAGAAGAATATTTTTTAATTAGAAAAAAATTTTCAATTTCATTTGATAATGCAGTGGCAAATACCGCATCAATTAGTGATCTCTAATATATTTGTCAATTAAGTATTGGAGGAAAACTTTTTCATGTTAGATGTTCATGTTATGTTTTAAATTTATGTGTCCAATATAATTTAAGATCATTGGATGTGCTCCTATCACCAATTAAAAAAGCAATTTCATTTTTATGGACACATACACAAGCAATGAAATCTTAGGGAAAATTTTGCAAAGAAAATGGTAAAAGACCAAAAAAATTGCAAGAGATGTTTTGACTTGTTAGAATTCAATCAATGAATTATTAAATGAGTCATATGGATATAGAGATTTATTGTGCACATTTATTTCCTATAATGTGTCACAACTTCATTTATATCCACAAAATTGGGAAGTTTGCACAAAACTTTAAGATATTTTAAAAGTTTTTAATGATGCAACTTATGTTTTAAGTAGTGTTTATTATCCTACATCATATTTATTATTAATTAATTGTTGCAACATTAATGGTGCACTATAAGAACATGAAAATGATATTGTTTTAAAAGAATCAATTTTAATGATGAAAATACGATGGTTAAATTATTTTTAAATTCATTCCATTAATTAATCTTGTTGCATGTGTTTTTTATCCTAAAATTAAAATACATGGCTTATATGACTATTTAAGTATATATTATAGATGTTTAGCTCTTATGGAAGATAATGATATAGATATAGAATCAATAATTAATAATGTTAGAAAAATAGTATTTGATTTATTTAATGAATTAAAGATAATGTAAATATTGGTTCATCTTTTTCTTCTTCTTCTTCTTCTATTTCTTCTTCTATTTCTTCTTCTTTTCATACTAGTCAAGTGGGAGATGAACAAAATAAAATTAGTATTAGTGATTGGGTCTTGTTGCAAAGACAAAAAAAAAGACCTCGATAATCATCATGTTAATCTCCTAAACTTGACATTTATTTACAACTATTTTTTGAGTTTGGTGATATCAAATCCGGAAAAAAAATTTTGGTCCTTGAATGGCTGAGTCAACACCTAAACAAATTTTTTCAAGTTTGGTTTCAATGGTAGCTGTTAAACAAGCATTTAGTGTAGAAGGAAGTGTTTTGGATAAGACTTTGATCATCCATAGCTCCTGAATCATTGGAGGCTCATACATGCATGGATGATTGGTCTAGAGCATCATAAAGGACACAAGAAATTGAAAGAGATGAAAATAAAGATTTATTAAACTTCACAATCGATGGAGGAATGGGAACTTCAACTTCTGATGTTGGAAGTGATTGATTATTTAAGGCAAAAAGGGGTCTACTTTTTCAAAAAAAAAGTAAGAGAATTACGTAGGCTTTGATTCCTCTATGCCCCAAGAGAATACTTGGGCAACTTAATTTTTGATAAGAAAATTAAGTTCAAGCCCTTTAGGCTCTATTTGCCTACAAAAAATATTCTTCTAGAAAATATTTTCCAGTGTTTAGAATATCAAAGAAAATAAATCAATGGAAATAACTTTGAAATAAGGGAAAATGATTTCTCATTCTAAAGATGGGAAATCATTTTTTAAAGCTTACAAATAAGAGAAGTTTACCTAAAATGCCCAATTTTATTTCGTACTTCAAATTTGCCCTTCTTTTTTCCTTTTTTTTTTTTATTTTTTCCTTATTTTTTGTCCTCTCTCATTTTTCTTATTTCCCTCTCTTTTTATTTTCTCATCATTTTTACCTTCTCTCCTTCTTTTTTCCTTTCCCTTTTTTTTTAAAATTTTTTCCTTATTTTTTTTTACCTTCTCTCCTTCTTTTCTCTTTTTAATTTTTATTTTTTCATTTTTTCCTCTCGTTCCCTTCTTTTTTTTCTTCTTTCACTCTTTTGTATAAATTGATTATCATACAAATTTTGTATTGATATATCATGTCCATTACAAAAAAAAAATATTTGTAAAAGTTATAGATTAGGTTCATTATAAAGAGATAACTTGACTAATAAAAAGTGTTAATGTCACAAATGATGATATTTTTCAATTGTTTTCTAATGTTGCAGTCAAACATAGAAAAATATTTTCTCTAGAAAATATTTTCGTAGAAAATATTTTAAAATATTTTCCAAAACAAAATATTTTCTGCAAACAAATGGAGCCTTAATTTTTATAATTTTATTTTTTAAATTTAATTTGTTAATTCATGCTTTTAATTTTTTTTATTTGAACCAATACTATATATAAACTAACTTAATATATTTGCTTTAATTTTATTTCAATCTTTTTGAATTTTTTATCTCAAGTTAACTATTTAATTTATTTTAAGTTAACTAGATGAGTATAATTTTTTTATTTTTATATTTAATTTTTAAGTAACAAAAAACCTTATTAAAATGCCATAACAAAATTTTATTTCAACTTTAATGTAATTTATTTTTCCTAAAAAATAATTTTTTAATATATTATTTAAAAAATTGAACTGAATCGAACCAGAACAAGATCCAGCCGATTCAAATAGGAACTGGTCGATCCTCGAACCAGCCCTGAACCTTCGATGTACCTGTTTCCGGTCTAGTTCCACTAAGCGTGGAACTGTGAACCACTGGTTCATGAACCATAACCGTGGCTAGGGCTAACAAGAGCTGTAATCTTGTGCCTTGTCGCCTTCTCCAAAGACTCCAAAACCCTCATCATTTCCTACATATTCATGTCATCTGAAAAGGCTTGAAAAATGTTTCTCTTCATCAATTTCATTGAATCGTGAGATATTTTCATGTTTTCATCATCGACCTTCAAGGTTTAGAAAAATGACCCTATTCATCAATTCTCTCTCATTGAACATCTCAAACCTCTTTTCTAGCAGCATTAGGGTATGGTCAAAGTTAGTTAAGGGTTTAGTTTGGTCTTCATAAGGTTTGATTGGTAATTAGGTAAGGTTTTAGTGGCTCGATCAATTTCTAACTCGTATCAACGAGATACAAGCATTGTAATCAAGAAGCCTTGTGACACCACAACTAGCTTTTAGTAAAACCTAGTTCATAAGCCTCTACAACTATAATTAGAGCTCCCAGTCTTTGTCAATTGTGCTTCCATTCAAGCCCCACTTAAAACATCTCAATGTGTTAACCAAGATCAAGGCATTACATATAAGTCTATTTTTTTTCTTTTATTGATGTTTAAAGATAAAATAACCTCAAACAAGAAGCATAGGATAGACAAAGTCAATGTAAATACCACATCTAGAGGTACAAAGCAAACCCAAGAAAGAAGATTTGATATCATGCCTATAACTCCATTAGTAATACCTTTAGGCTTATCTATCCTTTGTGTGTACTTCAACATAATATCTTTAGACATTTCAAGTGATGTCAAAGTAAGTACTCTACTAAGTAATGATCCAATAGCAGAGGTTCCAAAACCTATATAAAGACCATGAATTCCATCATTCCTCCCTATATGCTTAACACAGCCACTCTGCGCATGGATGATACTCCAAAATGTTCAACTACCTGCATTCTTGTCTTCACAACATGAATCAAATGTAGCAGTGCTTGCTGAGTAGTAAAAAGCCTTAATCATGTGAAACCTGGTCTTATCCAAACTTTTAAAAAATAGGCCATTATAGTTATATTGTACTGGTTGTGCAAAATTGATAATTTATTTCAATGAAAAAGTAGAAGGTTAACTTGGCCCAATTAATATCTGTCTTAATAGTAGCCATTCCTATAGCAAAAATGACATTAGTTTCTATAGCCAATGATCTTGAACTATTATAATAAGAAAATATTAGTAGCAGAGGATCAAGATCAAATGAGTGCTACAAGAAAAAAGAAGCAATATGTTGGTGCTTTCAAAGAATTGAAAAAAAAGATTAGAGAAAGTTCCAGTAACATATGTACAAAAACTAGAAGAAAGTTTAAAAACTAATCAAGAATAGTAAAATGGTAATTAAGAATAATAAGGTGCATTTATGCGTGTCAAATAAAAAGAGAATGAGAGAACTGATCCATATTCCATATAATAAATTATGACGAGAAATCTAAGTGTCAAGGACCAATTCTAGCAAAAAGAAACAAAATAAATCTTATCATTTCATAATGAAACCTAATTGTGTTATTTCCCTTTTCCAAAAATTAGATGAGTGAGAGGAACAATAGTGACAGTTAATTACACTAGTTTTTGCAGCTATATTTACATTTAATTCAGCAAGCAGAAGCAATATTACCTTGAGTTTCTCGAATTTGTAACTAGCCTCATATAATTATGATGTGCTGCAGCATCACGAACCATCGACTTGACTCTTACCAGAGCTTTTTTTTTTAACTCCAATGGATTTCTGTTTGCAGCTAATTATCATAAACTCATATTCATCAGTTTGTCAATATCTGTTATTATATCTCCCATGGACTTTTTCACATAAACCATATCTCTTGCATCTTTAATGAAGTATCACCCTTTCTACAATACTAATAGACCAAATAACTTTTTTACACTACTTACGTATTTGACGTCCTCTCACATAAGCCTAAAAGCAGGGAGTATACTATTCTTAAGATTACTTTTACATACCTACTGCAAGCCAATAATATGCTTCTGAACAGATATAAAATAATCCCCTCAAAGATTCCAATTCAATAGTTGATGTGATAATAGGGACACAAGAACAAAAAAAGAAGAAAGAACAAGAAACAAATACAATTATGGAAGAGGTCAAAGTAGCCATGTACCAGAAGAACAACTCAGGAATTGATTAACCCTTGGACATAAACAAACCTAGATAAACACAGTATTAGGAAGCACTATCAAAGTTTATGAACATGATTAAAGGCTCCAAATATGCATTATTACTTGAAGTTTTACTATTTCCACTTCCAACCATGATACCTTTATTGGATCTTCAAAGCTGCAGAGTGCAAATAATTATCAAAATGACTAATTTGATTATTATCCAAAAAAACCAAGGCAGCTATATTAAGTAAAACTTCAAAATCATCAATTCTCTTAGGCAATTGCCTATGCTAAAAGGAGTAAGATCAGTCAGGTAGCTTGAATTAGAGATGCTACAAGAGTAGATTTTCAAATGGCAGTAACAGACCCTGGAATGCATAAGCAATAATGATTTAAAGCTACCAAAAATAGATGTTCTAAGAGACTAAATGAACCGTAGAATACAAACTATGATTTTATTTTATTTTACCCAAGTACTAACTGTGCTGATTACAGACTTTCTTTAAGTTTGTCTTCTAAAAGATTGACTTTGCATTTTTTTTCCAAGGACTTAGATAAAGGTGCCTAGAGTCATGAATGATCATAAGGATTTATTCTCTTATTATTCGTCAATAGCTTGCCAGCAATCTACAAGTATAGTATAACATCAATATGCATTCTTGATTAAAAGAATAAAAAGATAGTGCAACATACTTTTGAACTCATTTACTTATAGGGTTAAAATTCATCTTTGCCATCTTTTACCACAGAAGGAATGTGAGATATCTTCATCCACTCTTCACCTTTATTCTTCTAGCATCTCTTTTTAATAGAGGATAAACAATAATTTCTAGTTTCAAAAGTGAGAGTCGCAAACCATTCCTTGGGAAAGAGGAGATAGCTTGATAATTCAAGAGGATGAGTTGTTTGAGAGAGGAAAGGGGTTTTAAGCCATCAGAGAGGTATTATAAACTCGGGAGATTTTGAATGGACTATTTCATAAGAGAAGGTGGTAGCTCACGTGGGAAGGACACCACGTCTGGACATCCGCCTATAATATCAAGTTATGCAAGATTACTAAGTCTATATAAACCCCATCAGAATAGTGGCTTGTAGTTTATTATTATAAGCGATACCAAGATGGTTAGAAAGCTATGTTTTAGGAAGGATAACACTCCAAAAACCAATTGTTGATGAGATGTGATTTTTTGAATATTATCAGGAAGGCCCACTAGCTTTTAACAATTTAACACTTGTAGTTTTTTTAAAGAGGTAGTGCGCAAACCTCATAATGGGAAGGACATAAGATAATTGCATTGATATTTATGAATATTTAAGAGACTGGTGAGTTTGTAGAGATCTTTGGGTAAATACTTAAGCTTACTACAACTAATCTCAAGAAGGTTAAGGGAAAAGGTGTTGTTAAAACTCTCAACTGCCGACTTCAACCCTGAACAATCTAAAATCTTTAGGAGTTCAAGACTGGGTGGTAATTTGCCTTTGGATAATAAAGATGTAAGAGATGTACACTCTTTTATCTCAAGGCATTTTAGAGATGAAGATAGCTAGTCTCTTCCAATGGAAATTAAAGAAAGACACTTTAAAATTATCAAAACCTCAAGATTAAGACCTCTTTGTTCTTTTTCACCCATCTTTGAATTCTCTAAATTCTCACAAGCATTTATCTCTAGGTGTTTTAGAGATTAACAAAGTTGAGGTCTTCCAATTGAGATAAAAGGACAACTTAAAATTCTTAACTCCTTGAGATTAAGCCCTCTTTATTCTTCCTCACCCAGCTCTATACTCTTTAAACTATTGTAAAAGCCTATGTCAAGGCTTCTTAGAGATGGAGAGATATGGCCTCTTCCAACTAAAATGAGAGAGTAACACCTTGTAATTGCCAATATTTCAAGAAAAATTGCAATAGGTAAAGAGGTTAGAGCATAATAATTTGTAATTCGAATCCTTCTTAACTTAGAAGGAAATGAAACATTTTGGAAGGAAATAAGCTCTGGACTATGTGGAATACTTAGCTCATTAAAAGTGTTGAAGCTATAGTCCCAATATGGAAAGAAGATGCTAATTTGATAGTTGATCACCTCCAAGTCTTCAACATGCACCATTACCCTCTCTTTATTCAGAGCAGCAAATAGATTTCCATTTATTTTTAAACTTTTAGACTTGTTTAACTGCTTTATAAGACCCTCTACAAAAAATGTGAATCCCCCAACATTTTTGAACTTTATAGAGTTCGGAGAGCGAAACTCCACTATATTTGTAAAATCTACTTCCTTGCATTTTTGGATATTCAACTTCGATATCACCATGAGACTGGGAAGAGATACCACCAATGTCTGACAAATCCTTAATTGAAAACTTTTTTAAATTGGAAAGGTGGCTGGGTAATTTACCTAATAATTAGTTACAATCTTCCCATGTACCCATATTCTTGAAGCAAGAGGATTGAAGAGTAAGAAAAGGATTTGAGCATCCTTCTTTATAAAACTCAGCACCAACCACTCTAACATTGGGCATCTTTTCAATATAAAGCTTTCTCAGAGATCGTAGCAGCCAAATTTTAGCAAGCATGTGCATTTCTTGCAATCCTCCAACCTTATGACAACTGGATTAAGGTATGAAGGATCCCACACCCAAACTGGAAAACTTATGCCTCTATAATTTCGTACTCGTAACTCTCCCAAATCAACATGGGCCTACAATTTCTCAAAAAACTCCCCTTAAAAATTCTCATCTCCACTATGGTTATGTCCCCAATCTTGTGACAAAACATGAAGATCCTTCTTTTTTCTAAGTTGGCCTCCCTTCCATGCAAAGCACTAGTTACATTATCTAATCTTGAAATGAAGACCCTTTCCATAAATTTTCCCCCCTACAAATTTGTGGAACCTTCTCAGGCTCACCAAATCCTTCACACCTAATGGTAACTCATCTATTAGAGGTATTTCTTTAATGTTAATATGGCACTAATTGATAAAGTTTTCCATTCTTGATGGTAATTTTTTTAGCTTTGACAAAATCTCAACAGAGTCAACTCAAGTAAACTTCTGATTTCAGTAAAGGAAAGATTAAGATACCTTAAATGCTTTAAATAACCAATTAATTCTGGAAGCTCGAAAATTCTATAGCCCTTCAAGCATAGCAATCTCATACATGGTAAATTTGGCAACAAATTAAATACAGCAGCACTCTTAGGTAAGCCAACACACCTGTTTACCACTTTTCTGTGGATGTTTTTAAGATTTTGCTGTGTTCCAATGCTTTAACTCTCAAACGCATGGCTTATAAACAAGCTGTAATAATAATCATTAGAAAGGTCTTTCAAAGTGGGAAACGTAATGGTTCCTATTTTTTTTACAATAACTTCACTTCTTGTTATCACAAATACTTTGCATCCTGAGGCTCCAACCATAAATGGGACCCATAAAGTAGACCAATCTTTATAACATTCGTTCCAAATATCATCTAAAATAATGAGAAACTTTTCCCAATTAATTCCTTGCACATATCAATCTAAACTTGATTAAGTTCCTTTGACTCACAAAGCCATGAAGTAATTAACTCAAGAATAGTTTTTGTAATCTTTACAATATCATATTCATAAGATATACACACCCAAGCTTTTGCATGAAAATTCTACTACATTGATGAATAATTATTAATGAGTCAGGCAAGTGTTGTTTTACCCAACCCACCCATCCCAACAATAGGAAGCATACTAATTTTTGCAGTAGTTCTTCCCTCCAAATCACATCAAGAATCTTATTTTTATCTTTATCTCGACTGTATATTTGAGGTTCATCATGCAAACATGTACTTAGTGGTCATTGTCAGACCTTATAAGAAGGCCCTCTAGCTATCTCTTTTGAATTGAGGTCATTTTTTGTCTCGTAATTTCTTCTACTGTGGCTGTTATGTCCTTTATCTTCTAATTTATCTCAAAATTAAACTTTAAAGTTATAGGACTGAAACTAGTATAAAACTTTATAATGGAGATTCAAACTTTACCAATGTTGACTTGACCTCCTCCCTTTAACTTTTGCTACAACGATTATAGGAAACTCATTTAAGATGTCCTCAACATCATAAGCTAAATCATTGAGGTCCCTCAACAAAATATTCACAAATTGGTCTATCATCCGCTTCTCCTCTACATCATTAAGAATAACACTACTTTTCACCAACATTTTCTCCTACTTGTTAATCTCAATAAGGACATGCTCTTCATTGAAAAACTTAAACAAATCAGAGGAAGCAATATGCAAAAGATGCACATCAAAGATACCTGATAGAGTAGCTTTAAATATGGTTACTCTGATGGGAATAGAATAATGATTAGGAATAAAAAGATGGATATTGGTTTAAAGTTCTCTTCTCAGGAAAAAAAGGAGCAATAAATGGGTATTGACCTAAAATTCTCTGTTTAGGGAAAGAAAAAAGCAACAGATGGGTATTGGTTTAATGTTCTCTACTTAAGGAAAAATATATCAGATCAAGGGAAAATAACCACAAAAGTTGTGTTGCTCTATACTAATAAATAGTGGCCTTGAGAACAAAGGTAGACATGATACAACTTATATCATTAACATATAAGGGGATGGAAATATGGGGTCGTGTAGAAAAGGAATAGAGCATACACCATACATATACCAATCTCAGCTTGATAAAGTTCGTTGTTCAAGTTATGTGAACTTTATAACTAAAAGGGTTCACTCTAAGGAATCTTTTATAGGTTTAAATAAGCTTGTTCAAGTTATATGAACTTTATAAATAAAAGGGTTCATTCTAAGAATCTATTCCAGGTTTAAAGAAGCTTTGAATTCATATATGATGAATTCCTATAACAGGGGCAAGGAATTTGTATCCCTGAGAATATATCTTGTTTGCCTCAGCATTGGATATATTAGGAGGTATGACCACTGGATCTTTTGGTTTCCAGTCAATAAGAGTTGCAATCTTGTGCCTTGCCGCCTTTTGTAGAGACTCCAAAACCCTCATCACTTCCTCCATATTCTTAGCATCTGAAAAGGCTTGAAAATGTTTTTTTTCATTGATTTCATTGAATGGTAAGGCATTTTGATGTTTTCATTATCAGCCTTCAGGCTTTGAAAAATGACCCTAACATTATCAATTTAGGATAAAATTCATAAATCCTTTGTTATTGCTTAATTATTATTAGTATATTCATTCCATGATTCGGATTGTGTTTTCCCTAAGCTATTATTTTTTTGCAGTTGTAGTTGCATTTTACAAATTACTTTTATGAACATTAGAGCACTATGACATGTGTCAAGGTTTAATAAACTCACAAAACTATAGATTACATACTAGACATTACTTCTCATCAATAACACTGAATTTTACACGTAATATAATAGTACCATTCTCATTATCTCTTTCTTAAAGTGCAATAATTCATAAAATTAAGTATGCATACATTTCAACTAAATAAAAAAGGCATGATTAATTTATGCACTGTCCCAAAGATAGTTATCAATGGTTGGCCAACAAAAACGGCCCATCTCAGTCTCTTAAAAGAGACAATTATATATATATATATATATATCGTAAACAAGACTCATCATTATGCCTTGACAATTACGAACATAATAGTGCTCTAAAATAATTTCAGTTATAATGTTTGAGATTTGAGTACACTTATAACATGGTTGTTATTTCCCATTCCTTATTTGTACCTTCAATGATAATAAAATTTAAGCAGCTTGTATAATATGTGGCAAGTTATTCTAACACCATTGAATCTCCCTACTTAGGATTATGTGAGACCCATTTTTGATATTATCTATGATAATTCTAGGAAAACATTGATATTATCAAATGGTCCTGGAGAACCTGAATCCTCCCAAAAAATCAAATCGAAAATCTCCAAAATCGAAAATATCAGTTGACCATTTGACTTTCTCCAAACAGAACTATGCTGAAATTTTTTATCAGCACGGGTCTGGAGATCATGAAATCTCCGAACTGAGAACCGAACGAACCGTCCCGAATTGCACCAAAGTTCGGTTCTCAGTTCGAAGAATATATATATATACACACTTGACAATATTAGAAATCTATAATTGTGTTACAAGTAAAATTTAGTACCATTTTACTAATTAATTATATTCAAATAATTTGTTTTAGACAATATTAAAACTTAATGTATGATATTTAACATTTTAAATACTAATTAATTAATTAATTGAAATAAAGTAAATGCACTCATCAACTAATTTTTTTATAGTTAATTTTCACTATATGTTTAAATCATAAAAAATATTTTAATTTACAAATAATTTTTTTATAGTAAAATTATAGTAATCTTATCTTATATGTTCAAATTATAAAATTATTAAAATATAAATATTAAAATAAAAAATAAAATAAAATATATAAAATGGCATATATTTCTTTATTATGACGGTGTTAAATATTAATTTTAAATATATAAATTAAAAAGTTAATACAAATTTTTGAATTTTGGTTTCATTTGAACTGTTTTAAAACTCCATTTGGTCCGAAAATTCAGAGTGGAGATTTAAATTTTCGGAATCAGGTCCGGAGAATTTATTGTTGAATTCTCCAACTTTCGAATCAGGTTCGGAGAATTTCATGCACAGCCTAATGACCAAACATGCTTTACAGTACTGTGTAACAACATATGTTACATTGGGCATCATCGATTTTTAGCCAAGGATTATGCTTGGCGTAGAAGTCGAAAGTTCAATGGTAAAATAGAGAATAGAGACCCTCATGCAGACTTAACCGGTGATGATATTCTAATTCAATTGGGAAGGCTACAAAACTTGACTTTAGGAAAGCACAATAATAGAAAAAGAAAGCTTAACTTGGATGACTTGAATTAGAATCGTATTATTTTTTTATTTGCCTTACTAGAGTAAGTTAAAATTAAGACATAATCTTGATTTTATGCATATTGAGAAGAATATTTATGAGAGTATTTTAGGCACTATGATGTCAATTGATGTTATGCATTCAACATCAATTTATTCCTATTTTTTTGTTCTGTTATTTCTAAGTACAAAGACATCATAAAAAAAGTTAAATGCTTTATGTGTCAATCTAATATTTTACTGATCTAAGGTTGAAAATTAAAATGTGGCTTATGTACAGTGTACGGGTGAAAGCATGTAAATGATTCAGATTTCACTAAGCCATTTGCAATTTTCATATTAGAATCTGACTTGCAGTTGACTTATAATTTTGTTAACCTGAAAAAAGAAAAATTAATTAAAGAAAGCCGATTCGAAATATTTGATTGATTTTGACAACAATGAAGATATTAAATATGAATTATTCCAAAGAAAAGGATATGTAAAAGAAAGAATAAATTTTAAATATAAACCTTTAAATAATCCAAATACATTTTCAACATACCAACAAAAAAAATTATATAAAATTTAAATTTTAAAATTCTATAAATATATTATGCTAAAATACATATTAAATAATAGTAACTACATCAAATATCAAATATATAGCGCAGAACAATATCTAGCTAAGTCTAGTTTCTAGTGACTGAGCAATTGCTCAATAATTAAAACCAATATATGATAAAATCCATGAGCCTCTTTATGAATCAGACCAAATCCAAGCACAGTTGAGAGGTTGATGCAACACGTCTGAGATACTGAAAATATAAAGAAACTGTTACCTACAAAGTAGCAGTTGATATCCCATATTCATAACCAACTCTAATAAGGGTTATATTCCCACAAAGAGGAGGATTACTTGAATAAGAAGAATTCCTAATTAGGAAGGATAAGGAAGAAGATGTTCAAACAGGAAGAGGACTTCCACATCCTAAAGAGGCAACTACTCCCAATCCTACAAGACCAAGGAATCTTATTCCTCTCAGGTTTATGTATATTCTCTCTCTATAAATACATCTCATTCCATCTCATAGCATTCATTCAACATCTCCACATAACATCACTACATCAAGCCACGTCTATCATTCTCATTATCTCATCATACAGGCGATCATCCAACATCCTTCAATTATACTTTACTCGCTTTATTATTATTTTTTCTATACAAATACTGACTTAATCTTTGGAGTGTTTGTAGGGGAAACCCCATCTATTCCCCTAGCTTTCTTGTCGATGCAGGTTCCATAATAAGAGATTCAATTCACAGTTATCAAGTGGAATCGTCTGTGGAAACCTAACTCATTTTATTTTGCTTCAAAAATAATATAAAAAGCAAGGCAACTGAATTAAAAACTGAATTCTGAATTATCTTTACTTGCTAGGAATCTAGGTTCACCACTCAAAGATACAATCAAATCGCATGAAGAATTCTAATTCAGTCATCAATGACAAATTTAGGATAAAATATTGGCGAGATTACCCAAGCAATTCTCTCTTATCATTACTACAAGGTCTACTCAACCCCGCAAGGCTACAACGTTGGAGGGATTGACAAAGACAAAGAACCAAGCACTCCTTGAATATTTTTTGGAGTAAAAAAATCCAAGCGTGTACAATTAGCCAAGAGAAGGCACTTTAGCTTTATTATATTTGATTCTCATGATGTTGCAATGACATGTGTTAATAATGTGGAAATAGGCGAAGGGGACAATAAGGCTAAAGCTAGGCCCTGACCCACTCCATTAATATCAAGACCTCCTCAAGTTGAAGGTCATACATTGAATGATGAGAGTTCCATTCACAAGGTGCTCAACTTTGGGTTTAATCAAATGCTAGAGACAAAATTAGTCTTATGATCCATAAAGTGGTTAACGCTCGTCAAAACTCACAATTATCCTACATCGAGATGTATTTGTGGCCTTTATTGAACTCAGATTTTTTTATAGGATGGTAATCAACAGGTGCAGTCGATACAAGTTAGCTGAGCTCTATACAAATAAAAGTTTTGTTGCTCAGAACTCAGCTTGATGTCTGACGCTAGATGCTCAATATTCTGGTAATGTGAATCAAATTATGGATTTGAATACTTTCAATGTTTCAAATCATCTTAATCCGAACAGAACATGCATGCACAGTTACTGAGTATATGAGATATAGCTCAAATATTATTAGAGAAGTAAAAAAGATGCATATGAGTTTCAAAGAAAGTTCTGCCGCTGATATAGCAGCTCTCAAGTTTAGAATTCTGGATAAATAGCAAGGGAATTACACATTATGATTAAATGAATGCTGAGAAACATTTGGAGTGCTGCTAGTCAATTTGGAAACAGAAGTATAGAAAGTTGAGAAGATATCTCAAGGACCTAATGAACTGATTCAACCTTTTCAAGAAGGAGTTTGCTCGTTGTCATGATCTCACTTGCTTGAACTACTGTCTGATAATTCTTATTAAGAAATTACGTATTATAGCTCAAATCTATTCCACAAGGATATATTCAGCGCAATTGGTTGGATTCCACCGACTGAAACAATGAGTATTACATATAAAAATTGGTTCAAATGGAGTACTCATACCAGTAATTGGTATATATAAAAATTGGTATATATAATTTTGGTGCGTCAATAATTGATTTTATGCTTCAGAGTCATCATCCACAACTGAATGGGACAAAATCTGAGGATTCCAAATATCTTGCTATTTTTCTAGTATATTCTCACAATTAAAAGAAAAAAGAGGGAGAGCTGGAAGTTAATGAAGACAGTAAAGGCAAGACTTCAATGAGAATGGGTCTCACATCACAAGCTGAGCTCCGAGAACCGAAGCCTTGGATATCCAAGCATGAACTCCTAACGAACATCGAACATCAAAAATCCAAACACCAAAGCTTAAGAATAGTTGGATAGAAGTTCTGCTAGAAAAATAATGTCATAGAAATATTTAGACTGCATTATCCAGTGCTCGCTTTAGTTCCATGAGAATCCATGGATGAAGCTACCATTAATGGACACCTTCAATGGTTAGCAATTGTTTATTGCTCAAAGTGGTTATGTTGTGAACATAGCTATGCAAAATGTTGATGAATGATAAAAAAATTAAAAGATGGGTCTCATCCCATATTGAAAAGAAGAGAAGGAAGGGGGTTAGTTAGTTTTGGCAAAAATTTATCAATCCCACATTGTTTTATTGTGAGAATGGGAGGAGTCTTTAAGGTTATAAATAGACTCCTCCCCCTCTTGGTTAAATATGTCAATCACCATGTAGTATTTGATGTACCATTGAAGCTATTAGCTATAGTAGTAGAGAATTTATGAAAAATTCTCTTGGATGTATACTTGAGCTTTCAGGTGTGAGTGCGAGTTGAGCTTTTTGGTGTGAGTGGGAGTTAAATATTTTATAGTGTGGTTGTAATAATTTTCCACATAATGAATATTTTTCTCTTGGTTGTCTTTTGACAATACCTGTGGTTTTTCTCCAATTTGGGAGTTTTCCACATTAAATTATTGTGTGTTTCTCTGTCTTATTTTTCAAGTATTTTTGTTCAAGTTTTGATCTTGGTGGATGAAGGGATTTATTGGATTATAAGGGGCTTATTTTCCCCAACAATTGGTATCAGAGACGATGGTTCAATAACAAGCTTGAAGGCAGCGTAGGAATTTCTTTAAAATTCTTAGTATGCTCTGTGGTTACGGCTTTGTCTGATCTTCTACATCAGAAAAGATTTTTTAGAAATAGTTGTGATCCAACTGGAGGTCCTTTAAATACTGAATTGTATTTATTGAGTGTGGTATTATGTAAGTAAGTGCAGCTAAGAAAGTTTTGTCACAAAGGCTATAATCGCCTAAGGAGATTAGGACTTAAGTGGTACCATTTGTGTCCCTCCAATCTTTCCTGGAAACTTTCTTAGCGCATTTTGTAGACACAATTGTTCACTCATTATTTACGTGAGAGGTCACTGTAGCATGAAGTATTGTGCATTGTTGAGGCAAAATGCTCTTCAAAAGAAATATTGAAAGTGTTGTGATTGTAACAATTTGTCACATAGTGAAAATTCTCTCGGGTTATCTTTTGAGGTGGAGAAATTTGATGAGGGTGTTGATATTGACTTGTGGTGAGATGAAGTCAATGATAAACAACCTGGTTTACACAAGAGTTTGTAAGATGTGGGCAATCTTGGCACCTAAAGAAAAATTGTCAATGGAGCGGGGTTAGGCAAATTGCTACAAAATCAGTAAATGGAGATGCTGATATTGTTGCCAGCAGTGGGTCTCTTTTCTCTATAAGAGACTAGATTATCCTTTTGGCATGTTTTTTTATTTCTAAGAGTTGCCATGGAAGAGGATGTGTTACTACTAGCGGGTCCACAAGTTTTCACACGGGCACTGGCTTGGTATAGATGCGAGGTGTGTGGTGGAGAGGATGTTGATGGCTGAGGAACTCTTCGGAAAACCAAGTGTGAGGGTTGCACCATAAATTTCAGCAAGTTTTTTCGACATGAGCCGAGGTGAAATTCTTGGAGTTGGTGAATTACAAGTGTGTATACTTTTATGGTGGAGTATGACAATTCTTATTTTTCTAGAATTGTGACTATGTGAGGTAACTGTTGTTCTTTTAATTTTTAATCATGGTGGAGATTGTTGAAGAATGATAAAAAATTAAAAGATGGGTGTCATCCCATATTGAAAAGAAGAGAAGGAAGGGGGTTAGTTGGTTTTGGCAAAAATTTGCCAATCCCACATTGTTTTGTTGTGAGAATGGGAGGAGTCTTTAAGGTTATAAATAGACTCCTCCCCCTCTTGGTTAAAATATGTCAATCACCATGTAGTATTTGATGTACCATTGAAGCTATTAGCTATACTACTAGAGAATTTATGAAAAATTATCTTGGGTGTATACTTGAGCTTTTAGGTGTGAGTGGGAGTTAAATATTTTGTAGTGTGGTTGTAATAATTTTCCACATAGTGAATATTTTTCTCTTGGTAGTCTTTTGACAATACTTGTGGTTTTTCTCCAATTTGGGAGTTTTCCACGTTAAATTATTGTGTGTTTTTCTGTCTTATTTTTCAAGTATTTTTGTTCAAGTTTTGATCTTGGTGGATGAAGGGATTTGTTGGATTGTAAGGGGCTTATTTTCCCTAACACAAAAAATAAAAATTGAAAGTTGATGAAGATAGAAGAAGATAGATCTTGAACAAGAATGATTCTTGGAGTATATGTTGAACTCTGAACATCAAAGAACTAAGCATCGAGCAAACACTGATCACCTAGTTAGATTTTCGAGCAGCGCTTTCAAGATTTTGTTCGTTAAATTTCAAGCTTTAGACTTCACCTCTGAGAGCTATCATCTTCATTTGAAAGGGGCATGAAGTTAACAACAACATCAAGAGCTAAAATAGTTTATAAGTCATATTGGATATTCATCCATTTATAAAGCAGTAATCTAAAAGACAATTGAAATATAAATAGCATATTCTAAGATAACTGAAGCGAAGAAGTATAAACTTAAAGTATCTTAGCGGTCAATGGAGTTGTGTAGCTTCAAGCTTCTAATTATTTGTGCATTAAATTGGTAAATATAGATTTGCTCAGAATCATTGGTAGAAAGAGCTCCGGACATCAATCATCCACCAAGCACTTGAGTATCGGACAATAACTTCATGGGCATTCAGACTCCAAGCAACGAGCAACCAATTATAAGATAATCGACCACCAGGGTTTATTATTCTCTAGCTTATCGGAGTCTTGGAGCAAGCTATCTAGAAGCTAAAACCTCACTGATAGGATTCTGAGTTAAACAAATTAAATAAAGAATTATATTACCGAAGATTAGTGCTGAGCAAAGTGAGATTTCTAGTAAAGTCAACAAGTGGACAACTAATTTAAATTGGCTTAAAATCCTATCATGGCCCAATGTAAAATACAAAGCTTGGAACGAGCCCAATCCGAGTCAAGCATTAGAATAAAGTTAAGACACGATATATTAAGGCAACTATACTATGAACTGATAATTAGAATACGAGCTTAGATATGAAGATCTCTGCTCCAATCTCCTCTTGAATAATTGAGCTACCAATAATGGATATAAATATTCCTTAAACTCAAAGGCGGGACAATGACTCATCAAGAGATAAGTTTTCTTTCTTAATTATTTAGTTTCATCTTGTTCTTATATAAATATTTATAGCTTGTCACACAAGCACGCTTACACATCTATACACAAATGTTCATCCATGAATACATGATTATTATCCATACAGCACGCATACACATCTATACACAAAAGTTCATCTATGAATACATAATTATTATCCATGTAAAACATGCACATTGATATATTTATTACACAAGGACTGACCATCAATTGAGATCGATTAAACGGTCCCAAAATTGTTGCTCTTTTGTCTATCGTTATAAATGAAAAAAAAATATTTATTAGCTTTGAGTAAAGATGTTACTTTAAGCACCGATCAGTCTAAACAATCAAATATTCTGATCATCTCACTTGGCATCAACATTGCACTCATATGCAGAAATTATCAAAAGACATTAGACATATTATCAAGCAATACTAATGCAAACAAGCACTCATTCATACTCGGACAACAAATGATGTCTCCTGCTGAAAGCTGGATCAAACAACACTTAGCCAGATAGATGCTTGTCAAGCCAGTTATAAAGTATCACCTCAAGTAGATCATCATCTCTGGCACTATTCAGCATAAGACCAATATAAAATCTCCAGCAAATGAAGTTGGTCCTCAGGTTATTTTATAACAATGAGGGAAGACTCGGGTCATTGCATAACATCGAGCATCAAAACTTCAGTAACTGAAGCTAGTCCTCAAGTCATTTCATAACACTGATGGAAGACTCGGGTCATTTCATAACATCGAGCATCATTAAAGACTCAAGTCATTTTATAATATTAAGATACAAAACTCGGGTCATTTCATAACACTGAGCATCAAGAATCCAACGACTAAGGTTGGCCACCTAAGATCATCCCTCAGCATAAAGTATCACCTCAAGTAGATCATCATCTCTAAACATCTACAACCCAACAGAGAGTGTCATTCATCATAAAGTTATTGCTCAAAAACAACATTTAATCAACAAACCTCGAACATAAATATCCTAATAAACTTTCAGAAGGGACTCTTAATATCTTATATATATAACCTACTCTAATAAGGTTTATATTCCCTTAAAGAGGAGGATTACTTGAATATGAAGAAAGCCTAATTAGGAAGGATAAGGAAGAAGATGCTCAAATAGGAAGAGGACTTCCGCATCCTAAAGAGACAACTACTCCCAATCCTATAAGACCGAGGAATCTAATTCCTCTCAGGTTTATGTATATTCTCTCCCCATATATATATCTCATTCTATCTGATATCATTCATTCAACATTTCCACATAACATCACTTCATCAAGTCATGGCTATCATTCTCATCATCTCTTCATACTAGCAATCATCCAACATCCTTATATTCTACTTTACTTCCTTTATTATTATTTTTCCTATACAAATACTGACTTAATTTTTGGAGTTTTTATGGGGAAAATCCCACCCATTTACCCAGATTTCTCGTCAATGCAAGTTTCACAGTAAGAGATTCAATTCGGAGTTATCAGCAGCCATGGAATAGTAATACGGAAGTAGGTAACTGAAGTGTGAAAATGGCCAAAAATTATGGAGATAATGGTATTGAAGCTAAGTTATAAATTTCAAGATCAAAGAACGAAGAAGGGGAGAACAGTTTCATCCCAAAAAAAAAATCATAAATCCAATTGAAGATCATTTTCCTAAGCAAAATTCCCTTTGCAAGTTTAATCGCCAGTTAAGTTTTCAGATAGCTTATGGCACAAATTCTTATTTCAATTTATTTACTTCACTCATTTTAGCTTGCATCACAGAAGAGGTACGCGAATTATAGTAAAGCAGTATATGAACTCATAATTTGATAAATTATATCTAACATGCTGACATTAATTTAGCTGAATATTTTTTTTTAAAGATCAAACTAGCACAATCAATAAAAATTATATGTTTTTTATGTGTTTA
Source organism: Mallotus repandus (assembly GCA_949671775.1). Lineage (NCBI taxonomy): Eukaryota > Viridiplantae > Streptophyta > Magnoliopsida > Malpighiales > Euphorbiaceae > Mallotus > Mallotus repandus. Next base: position 4,951 of record CATIWM010540416.1, on the reverse strand, counting down.
ATAGGTAATCACTTAAAAAATTTTAATAGAAATATCATATGACTTAAATTTTGATAGACAACATCATAGAGGGCAACTCTCCCCTTTTAAATCAACAACAATAGAAATTGAACTCAACAAAATTAATAAAAATTATCATTTGATTACTATTTCATTGACACCCACTTACAAATCTCTTACACAACTAACGAGGATGAATTTCATGGGTCCAATATAGGTAGTAGAACTAGGGTTGTACATGAGTTGAAACAATTACGATAATGTAAATTCTTCAAACCTGACTCCAAAAATTTAAATCTTCAATTGAAACTGATCCAAAATTTCAAAACAATTTGAAGAGAGATTCGGAGTAAATGGATAATCTAAATTGGCACAAAATAAAACTAAAATTGGGAAATTTATATAAATTTTTAGTTTATATATTTAGAATTAATATTTAACAAATTAATAACAATAAAGAAATATATATTTTTATAGTAAATTAAATATTTTTATTTAATAACAGTACCTTTTCAAAAAATTTTCTTTTTAAATTTTATTTTCATTTTTGTTCAAAAAACAAAGTTTTATTTTCATTTATTTACTTCACTCATTTTAGACCGCATTACAGAAGTATAGTAAAGAAGTGTATGAACTCATAATTTGATAAAAGTCAGGTACATTAAACTTTATTTATTGAGGAATTATCTCTACACCCTCACATTAATTTAGCTAATGTTGTTGCACAATCAATACAAATTAAATGCTTTGTGTGTGTTCAATGGGTACCCACTTACAAATTTCTTGCACAATTAATGAGGATGGATTTCATGGGTCCAGTATCGATATAGTAGAGATGTTCAATATATATATTTCTACCAAATTGTCACATCTGTATCCTCAAACATGCTAAATCGAAGATTGTTATTATTAAAATAATTAATTAAGTTTCAAATTGATGAAATTGACCAATGGAAGGGCTTAATTTATAAGAAATAAAAGAGATAAGGGTTTAAGATTAGCAACATGTGATAATGAAAGAATTAAAGTGAATTTGCCAAATGATGTGTCAATTTGCACAAAGGAAATGAGGGTTCAATTGAAAGAAAATAAAGATTTAAGAAGGGTATAACTGAAAAAGAAAGAAAGAAATGAGGATGTACAAAAAAATAAATAAATAAATAAAAGATTAAAGTGTTTTTAGCATGGTGGGGTGTAAAGAGGCATGTAAGCCTCTTCTCACACATAGCCATCTGTTAAAAAAAATTATTTCTCTATGTTAGAAAGAGAGAAAATATAAGAGTAGGACAACAATTGAAGGCAAATCATCTTGCATGTAAGTAGAGATGAGTCTTAAGCATTTGTTTCTCCTCTAGAAACAAGCATTGGTGATCATTTACCTTGGAAGTTGAAGATCAATATGAGCTGGAACAGCAAAGAAAGAAAAAAAAAACTAAGAGCTTTGATTTGGTTAGGTTTCGAGTAAAGATCAACCAAATATTAAAGTGAGAAATATTGAATGATTGGAAGAATTTATTTAGATTGTAAATTAGATTATATTTAAGTTACATGCATAGAGATATATGTAGAGAATTAAATCAGAATTTCTTGAAGTTGCATGTTTTAAATTTGGAGTCTTGAGCAAGAACTAAGTTCTTTATGAATGATGAATAGGAACTGCTTGTGACCTTGGGAGTAAGTCCATTAAAACAGTAAGGAGGGAAAGAGGAAGCTAGCTTTGAATGTGAGTGGACACCACCAACCCTTTGATACATTTTTTATTCTTTGTTTCTGTTGAAATTTGAAGTTTTCGGTGTTGTTCATCCTTGTAATGTCTAAATGCTATGTTTGGCTCAGTTGCTTGGGATCAGTATTTGGATGTTCTCCCTTTTTGCTTTGTTGAAATTAAATGTCGAATAGCTTGAATCATGTTGCCTATTTATGTTATTTCCTTTTGGTTTTAGCTGCATCATTTGCTTTGAAAGCATGTTAAACCATCTGTTTTGAACCTAGAAAAGCAACAAATACGGTCATTACATCAAGGAAATAGGGGAAAAAAATTTCAATAGAGCCTAAGAAATCTAACATGCAAAATTCTTACAATAAATATCCTGATCATCTTTACACTAACACCACCTCCAACAATCTCTACAACTTCTTATGCAATCCTAGAAGACCCAACAACAGTTCAAGTCACCGATCAAGAGGATTTAGCTCACGGACTTGATTATATCCATCATAAAACAAGATTAGATTTCACATTTTCTCATAATTATATCAAGAGCATTGAAATTATCATGACAAAGCCAAATTTTAATGCGAAATCTACGATTTCAAAACATAACAATTCTGTGGAGAAGCTTATGAAGAAACTGAAAATAAAAATCACAAGAAGTAAACTCAAATACAGTAGCATTTTTGTGTCATCAACACCAAGAGAAGAGAATAGAAGAGCTGCCTAACTCAGTGAATAGACCAAAGTAAATCCACCAATTAACATGGGAGCACAAGGGAAAGCATAAAAAGATTTGATCAATAGTAGCAAGCAAACAAAAATTTTAGCAGGTAACAACATAAATTAAACCAAACTCATTCAAATTTGTCTTACCCACAACAATAGTACTGATTTCCTTCATTTTCTTCACAGTCGTTGCATCATATGGTGGACCTAACAACAAGACCAGCGAGAGGACGCAAATCAGAACCTTGTAGTAACAGCAGGGTATAGCGAGAGACAAAAAAGGTGAAAAAACTAAATTGAGCGAAGAAGATGAAGAGGAGAAAGTGATGGAATTAAATAGATCAACCAGAAAATTTATGGAATTTGAAGGTGAAAGAGGCTACATGTCGCCAGAATTTTAATCTAATAGAATCGCCACTCGAGAATCTGATGTGTACGCTTTCGGTGTAATAATATTGGAGTTATTGTCTGGTGAAGAGAAAGGAGATATTGTACAGCAACATAGGTGATACACAGTGGCGGTGGCCCTAAAGGGAGAGAAGGGAGGTTAAGGAGTTTGATAGATAGGAGATTGAAAGCTTAGCAATGCACACGTGGATGTAATAAGGAGAAGAATAAGAAGGTTTTTTTTTTTTAAAGGAAGAATAAGAAGGTTTTGAAATTCATCGTTTTGAATAAAAAAAGGCACCATTGACTTGGATTAAAATATATATGATGTGGATTAAAAAACCAACACTCACCAGACATGTAAGCAACTCTTTACCGAATTCTCTATCGGTGATTCGGGTTGCCAAAATAATATAATTTATACCTTGAAATGTCAAGTTTCAAATGTCGGGATTAAATTACAAAAATGACTAAAGTCCGGATTTTTTTTGCAAATAACCCAAATAAGAATGTGATCACCAAGATATGAATAAATATATATACTTAACTAGTGTTGCCTAACAAAACTAAAGATGTCTCCTTGTTAATGATAATTTGAATAGTGGTTAACTTATGAGATTTATGAGTTGATAATACTCCCCCAAAGTTCTAGTTGGTTTAATCTAAAAATTAATTGTTTTGATTTCTAGTTATGATTGCCTTTATCATACCCCTATAAATTTGTACCATAGAGTCAACTAGTAGAGGTCTTGGAATTATATTTTGGTATCAACATATTGATGATTAATCTTGGAACTTCATTTAGTATTAAATTATCAATGATCAAGGTAAAGCTTTAAGTTGCTAAAAGCCTTCCTGATTTGAATTTTTAAGAACTAAATATAGTTATTGATAATAATTGATTTTAATCAAAGTATAATATCTAAGACTTGAGTTACGGTTTGAGAACTTAAAGTGTATTTTTGATAATAAGTCTACATATACACAGTAAAAAGAGATCAATGTGAGTCTTGGAACTCTAATAATAATAACAATAATAATATCCCTATAAATTCAATATGAATGATATGATAAAGATGTAACATATGTATAAATATATTTGCATTTCTTGAAATGTTATCAAATTTAAATATTAGAGGAAGTGCTATTAAGGTGACTAATTTAATATATTTGAAAATCAATACCTTTAACCATGGACTAAAATTAGTTTTGAACTAGACATATTTAAATTCAAGAACGATACTAGTTGATCATGTGTTTATAAATATAAATATATAAATATCAAAGTGCTTGTTTGGATTACTGTTGCTTTTCAAGTTCATTTGTATATGAACATGTATAATCAAGTACAAAAGATTTTTCTTATCTGCCCAGACAACGAACTCATAAGTTAAATTCAACTCAACCTTATATAATTAATTATTTTGACTATGTTGGACTTGATAAAATTATCTTGGGGGTTGAGCACGATATTTTACACTTAGCCAGCTAAATATTTATATTTTTACCCTTGTATATTATTAAAGGTTATATATGAAAGTTTAAATGCATTTTTTAAAGGAAATATTAACTTTAAAATTCAAAATTTAATTTTTTCGAGGTATAGAGAAATATAAATCTTAATTATATGGGTTTTTGTGTTTTGAGCTACTTTTGATTTTGAATAGGAAAGCTACATCAGCGTTAATCTTTATAACTATAGATTCAGCTTGATCACCCATAAGGTTAAGAAAAATTAACTACGCCCCCAAGTGTGTAAAATATTACTCGGTAGCTATTCTAATTCCCGGCCCTAAGATTAAACTAGTGAAAAGGTTCATTTGACCCAAATGTAATCACTTCTGAAATTTTCAATGAAAGTTAATATAATGCCAATGTTAACAAGGAAATCTCCAAAAATTTACATCTGAAGTTAGAAACGATAATGTACAACTTTGAGGTCAAATACATATTGAAATGCAAATGATAATTGTATATGTTCAACATTCTGTAGAGATGGGTACAAATAAGTAAAGAGAATTGCAATGACTATGATAATATGACACGTGAAAACCTTAAAGGAGTTATATAATAATGATAACTTCATAATTCTTAAACAAGATTAGGAAACTAAATTGAGAACTT
>CATIWM010540368.1:0-25297 GCA_949671775.1 Mallotus repandus | reverse complement strand
TTATTTTATTTGGTCGGATGGTTAAATTTTTACGTAATTAAAGTTAATAATAATAAAAATAAATGGTTTGCATGTAAACTTTTTTAAAAAATTAATGTGTATCGAATTTTGTTCTTGTACTTCAAAAAGTTTATTTATTTTAGTCATTTTGACTGGTAGGATGAGGGGAACGTACTCGTATATTCGGTTTTATTTTATTTGGTCGGATGATTAAATTTTTACGTGATTAAAGTTAATTTTTTTAATTAACTTGTACCTTTCGCCAGTTGTACTGGCGAAATGTACAAGAGAAAAAAATTTTTCAAACTCATTTCCCCAATGCTACTAGTGAAATGCATGTATAGAAATTCTCTCCCCTCCACCTAAGCCAAAAGTACCATATATTGGGAATATATTTGAGAAACTACTATAAAACTTGGAATTATTTCAAAAAGTATCATAATATGGGAATTTTGACAAAGTTTTACCACAAATAGGTAAATTGCCCGGAATATCTCTGGATGGGGAAATAGCAAGGGCAAATCCAGTGCATCCAAGATGTGGTGTTTCAGGTACAATTGCAAAGATAAAGGTTGTGGAGAAGGAGAAGACACTGCCATTGGTGGAGTTCTTGAACTGAAGGGGATTGTTGTAGAAGAAATGATTAGCCTTCCCGCGAGAATCATTTGTTACCCTTATTAGGCCGTCGGAGTTGATGTCTGCAACACCATCCAGTTGTAATTGGCCATAAAAACTGAATTCACCAAGGATATTGGCATATGTTGTTGCAAGCTTTATCAAGAGCATTAGTATGATGAAAATTACGCAGGACATGGCTTCTTTACAGTGTATTGCTCTTTGTACCTTCCCAAGAGGCATCATATACATGTTATTGGCTTAAGTCATAAATCTAACAGTCCGTGAAATACACTTAAAAGAAAAATTTACTTTCCAAATAACCACAATATTTACATGTGAAAATAATTCCATTCAAAATAGAAAAAAAAAACAGAATTATGATAAAAGTCATTTATTTGCATTATAAAGTTGAGTTCTTAAAATGAGGCCGATAACAAATTGTCAAGTGATGCAAATTTTCAATTAAAATGGAAATCTAAATTATTTAGTATAAATGTGAAGGCCACATTCAATGGTTTGAACTCCGTTCATATTTAGTAGCTTTAAAAATCTGCGTGCATCTAGATAACACATATACGAATATGGGTATGAAAAAATAATTTCTAATTAAAGTATTTGTCTTTTAAATTAAAATGTCTAAATAATACGGACATGGAAAAATAATGTTATAGATACCGAAAACACATACTAATTAAAATTGCAACATAAGTGTGCATATATTGTCTAAGCTTTAATACTTTTTTTTTATAATCTGTTAATTTTTTATCCTTAATTTTATATGCCTTGAAGGTGAATATGCCATTAAATTACTGAACCTACACCTATGATCAATTAGTCAGTAGTATGTTATAAATGGTAAAATGAGCCATTTGTTCTTCTTATAATCACTTAATAATGTGCTATAGAAAACAATGAGCTATTTACACATGGTAAATGTTACATGTCGGACCTCGTAATGTCACAAGGTGCGACTTTTACCATGATACTTTTGGGTATTTTTTGTAATTACGTTATTAATAGAATAAAAAATTTTATTTATAGGATAGAGATGCTTAAATCCTTACATGACGAGTTCATCCGTGTACATTTTAGGTTTTAGATTTAAAAAAAAAATTAAATTAAAAAAATATTTATTAACATTGGGGGCAATTCGATTTGATTTTTTGTCATATGCGGCCGTAATATCACAGGTCACAACATGTATCGCTATGCTTTACATATATATATATATATATATACACCAATATTATACCAATAAAAAGAAAAAAAAAAGAATAATTTTGTTGATGTTTTAATTAATATTTTAAAATGAAAATGTCTTAATAAGATATAATATTAAGCTTTATGGTATACATAATTAATGAGTGAAATTTTTTTTTTTAAAATTGTTTTACTTATTTAAATTTAAAAAATACAATAAATAAATAAGAAATTAAAGTTTTAAATTATGTTCTCTTACTCATTTTTCCTATGAAAAATGAGAAATATAAATGAGTAAGGAATTTTTACTGTAATAAAATTCAAACCTAAATGGCTAATAACTACAATTATGAAAAGGATTCAATATTTACAATAAATCAATAAAGAAGTACGAAAAGAACCTTGAAGCAACCTACACAGTCAAAACATCTTCTTGTCTCATTCTTGGTTGCTCCTCTCCTTTTTCAATCTTCATCCTTTTATTTCTCCTTCTCACTATTCATGTGTAAATAGCTCATTGTTTTCCTTAATATAAATGTGAAGGCCACATTCAATGGTTTGAACTCCATTCATATTTAGTAGCTTTAAGAATCTGTGTGCATCTAGATAACACGGATACGAATATGGGTATTAAAAAACAACTTCTAATTGAAGTGTCTACTTTTTAAATTGAATTGTTTAGATAGCACGGACACAGAGAAATAATGTTATAGATACCGAAAACGCATACAAATTGAAATGTCCTTGCAATATAAGTGTGCATCTATTGTCTAATCTTTAATAGTTTTTCTTTTTTATAACCCGTTAATTTTTTATCCTTAATTTTATATGGCTTGAAGGTGAATATGCCACTAAATTACTGAACCTACACCTATGATAAGTTAGTTAGTAGTATGTTATAAATGGTAAAATGAGCCATTTGTTCTTCTTACAATCACTTAATAATGTGCTCTAGAAAATAATGAGCTATTTACACATGGTAAATGTTACATGTCGCACCTCGCTACGTCACAAGTTGCGACTTTTACCATAATGCTTTTGGGTATTTTTTTTGTGATTACGTTATTAAAAGAATAAAACATTTTATTTATAGGCTATAAATGTTTAAATTCTTGCACGACGAGTTCACCCATATACATTTTAGGTTTTAAATTAAAAAAAAATTTCAAAAAAATAAATATTTATTCACATTGGGGGCAATTCCAATTAATTTTTTGTCATATGCTGCCGTAATATTGCAGGTCGCAACAAGTATCGCTATCCTATATATATATATATATATATACACACACACACACACTACAACAACAATTGTCTATAACAACATATTTCAAATAACATATTTAGCAAATGTGATTTTAAACAAATCATATCATACTTAAACAATGTTTTCAATAAATATTATTATAAATTTATCAATTACAATACTTATCACATTACACTAGCATTTTAAAAAAAAAATATTATTGTAATTTGAAGTTATACAACATTTATATGACATTTATTTAATGTCATTATAATTTTAAATAAAAATTAAAGTTATGTTTTATCTTTTTTGTTTAAAACAGATAAAAATAACATTTATCTTTTTTTTTTATCTGTATAAAGTCATGTATTTTAAATTTTTATTCTCAACAACCATTTATCTCTTAAAAATCAAATTAGATACAACTCTATCTCTTATCATATTTATAATTTTTTCTTTTTATCTTATTAGAATCAAAAGCCTACTGTCAATGCTAATTATGCTTTGTCAGGTTATTCAATGCCAAAGCCTTTGTGTCAATGCTAATTATGCTTTGGTTCAAGCTATTCATGTTTGCTGCAAAAGGAGTGGACTGTCCAAGTGTTGCATGTTTTCGTAAATGTAATTTTTCAGCTGATGCCTTAGTTTCTTATGCTTATGTGTTTTCTCGATCTGGGTACACATCAGTTACATTCTCTGCCTATGAAGTGTTGGAATGGCTTGAACATGATAGAGTGGGTGTGGCTTATTCAATAGTCTATTAGTTTTCTATTTTTCTTTTCCATTTTGTACCAAGAAAAAAAAAAGCCTTCTTATGTTCAGGTTATTTGTAACATTGTTGAGCTTCAATTTGTAGTTGTATTTAATTTAAAATTTGCTATTATATATAATCATTAAATAAATTTTATTTTCAAGGTCTTTTTTGCTAATATAATTTTTAAAAGATATATATAATTTTATAATTTACTAGTAATTAATAATATATATTAAAATGGAGTAATAAAATTTAATTTTCAATAAACCTCCACTCATACAAATGTTGTAATAAGTTGTTAAATATTAATAAAATATAAATATGCATAGTAACATAATATTAATTTAACCAATAACATTTATAAAAGTGTTGCAATATAATCTTTTAGTAATATTTAATAAATGTAGTATGAATATTTTTAAGCAATATTTTTAAAATGTTGATATATGGTCGTATTATGGAATTTAATAAATACTTTTAATAACATTTATTAAATATTAGTTAAGTGAATTTATTGCAACATCAGAAAAATAACACAATAAATTATTATAAATGTTATTATAAATGGATACCAACAAAGAATGAATTGTTATTTTAATAACTAGCCACACCGAATAAAGCTACATTGGAATAACATTTCAAAAAATTTTGGTATAGATTTATAATAACATTTTTTATATTTTATATAACATTTGATCAATGTCATTATAAGCATTTTTTGTTGTAGTGATATATATACCAATAGTATACGAATAAAAAAAAAGAACAATTTTGTTGATGTTTTAATTAATATTTTAAAATGAAAATGTCTTAATAAAATATAATATTATGCTTTATAGTTTATAGTATACATAATTAATGGGTGAAAAATATTTTTTGTTTTAAAATTATTTTACTTACTCATTTAAATGGAAAAAAATACAATAAATAAATAAGAAATTAAAGTTTAAAATTATGTTCTCTTTCTCATTTTTCAAAGGAAAAATTAGAAATATAAATGAGTAAGGAATTTTTACTATAACAAAAATTCAAATCTAAATGGCTAATAACCGCAATTATGAAAAGGATTCAATATTTACAATAAGTCAATAAAAAAGTATGAAAAGAATCTTGAAGCAGCCTACACAGTCAAAAAATAATCTTGTCTCATTCTTGGTTGCTCCTCTCCTTTTTCAATCTTCATCCTCTCATTTCTCCTTCTCATTATTCATGTGTAAATAGCTCATTGTCTTCCTAAGTGTGAAGGCCACATTCAATGGTTTGAACTCCATTCATATTTAGTAGCTTTAAGAATCTGTGTGCATCTAGATAACACAAATATGAATATGGGTATAAAAAAATAACTTCTAATTGAAGTGTCTACTTTTTAAACTGAAATGTATTGATAGTACAAATACGGAGAAATAATGTTATAGATACCGAAAACACATACAAATTGAAATGTCCTTGCAATTTAAGTGTGCATATATTGTCTAATCTTTAATAATTTTTCTTTTTTAATAATCCGTTAATTTTATATGCCTTGAAGGTGAATATGCCACTAAATTACTAAACCTACACCTATGATCAGTTAGTTAGCAGTATGTTATAAATGGTAAAATGAGCCATTTGTTCTTCTTATAATCACTTAATAATGTGCTATAGAAAATAATGAGCAATTTACACATGGTAAATGTTACATGTTGCACCTCACAATGTCACAGGGTGCAACTTTTACCATAATGCTATGGGGTATTTTTTGTAATTACGTTATTAAAAGAATAAAAAATTTTATTTATAGGCTACAGAGGTTTAAATCCTTGTATAACGGGTTCACCCATGTATACTTTACCTTTTAGATTAAAAAAATCAAAAAAATTTAAATTTTAAAAAATAAATATTTATTAACATTGGGGGCAATTTCAATTGATTTTTTGTTGTATGTAGCTGCAATATCGTAGGTTGCAACACATATCGCTATCCTTTATATATATATATATATATACCAATGGTATATCAATAAAAAGAAAAAAAAACAATTTTATTGATGTTTTAATTAATATTTTAAAATGAAAATGTCTTAATAAAATATAATATTAAGCTTTACAGTTTATAGTATACATAATTAATGAGTGAAAATTACTTTTCGCTTTAAAATTATTTTACCTACTCATTTAAATGAAGAAACTACAATAAATAAATTAGAAATTAAAGTTTAAAATTATGTTCTCTTACTCATTTTCCTATGAAAAATGAGAAAAATAAATGAGTAAGGAATTTTTCCTATAATAAAAATTGAAATCTAAATAGCTAATAACTACAATTATGAAAAGGATTCAAGATTTACAATAAATCAATAAAGAAGTATGAACAGTATTGACGTAGCAATCAGAATTAGGAAAGAATAATGTGTTTCTCTTGTATTATTGAATGATGTAAGGTACAATGATATAAGAGTACAAGTGGTATATCAAATACAGGATAGTATATAAGAGATATACATAACATAAAACAAACAATATATGTATTTATCACAAACTCTATCATCCGCTAATACCCCCGTCAAGTTGATGACTGTAGATTGAGAAGTCAAAGCTTGGTCCGATGCTGAATGAATTTTGGTGTAGATAAAGGCTTAGTCATGATATCAACAATTTGATCATTTGTTGTTAAAAATTGGACCTGTAATTGTTGAGTGTGAACTTGCTCCCTGACAAAATAATAATCAAGTTCTATATGCTTAGTGCGAGCATGTAGAATAGGATTGGAGGAAAGATAAATAGCGCCAACATTATCACACCATAAAACTGGTGGTGTAGAAAGAGGGACACCAAGTTCAGACAATAAGGACCGAATCCACATTATCTTGGCAGTGGCATTGGCTAAGGCCTTATATTCGCTCTCAATGGAAGAACGAGCAATAGTTGGTTGCTTTTTAGCCATCCAAGAGATAAAATTATTGCCAAGATAAATAGCAAACCCACTAGTAGAACGCCTATCATATGGACACCCTTCCCAATCACTATCTGCAAAACATTGAAGAGACATGATAGAAGAGGGATGGAAAGAAAGAGATAAGCCAACTGTGTGTTTCAAGTACCTTAAAACCCGTTTGACTGCTTGCCAATGATTATTTGTGGGGCAATGCATAAATTAGTAAAGTTTATTGACAGAAAAAGCAATGTTTGGTCGAGTCAAAGTAACATATTGTAGTGCACCAACTGTTTGTCGATATAATTCCCCATTGGAAAGAGATGTGCCCAATGATTTAAAGAGGATAAGAGAGACAACCATTGGAGTATTACACGGCTTAGAACCACTCATTTTTTTCTTGTTTAAGAGATTAAGAATGTACTTTTGTTGAGAAAGTAAAATTCCATGTTTTTAGCAGATGACCTCAATTCCTAGACAGTAGCTAAGTGGTCCCAAATCACGAATTAGGAACTCTTGATGAAGAACAAAAATAAGAGCATCTATCTCTGCATTGTAGGATCCTATAATGACAATATTATCAATATAGATAAAAATGAAAATTTTATTAGTACCCTTATGCCGAATAAATAATGAACTATCAGCTTTAGATGAAGAGAAGCCAATAGTGAATAAGAATGCTACCAATCGAGTGAAACATGCCCGAGGTGCCTATTTAAGGCCATACAGAGATCGATGAAGATGACAGACATAATAGGGGGTGGTCTTTATCAATAAAAGCTAGCAGTTGAGACATATAAACTTCCTCATCTAATTTACCATGTAAAAAGGCATTAGGTACATCTATTTGGCACAGAGACCAATTATGAATGATTGCAATGCTGAAGATGGTATGAATGGTGGTGGCCCATATGAAAGGACTATATGTATCATGATAGTCAACTCCTTGTTACTGGATGTATCCTTTTGCAACTAAGCGTGCTTTGTAACGCTTAATAGAACCATTGGGTTTTCTTTTGATTCAGAACACCCATTTACTACCAACAACATTTTTGTTCACAAGACATGGAACCAAAGACCAAGTGTGATTAGTGACCAAGGCATTTATTTCCTGTTGCATTGCATTTCACCATTCAGAATATGGTTTTGCTTGCAAGAAGGTTATGGGTTGGGTTTGGAGGTAATCAGGTTTGTCATGGGTAATAGGATGTTTGGTAGTGAGGTGAGTTGTTCGGCGTGTCATGGTAGAAGGTCTAAGCTTCATGTGATGGGTGCGAATAGGTTCATGGGGCGGTATGGATTGGGAGGAGTCAGTTGGATGTGTGTTAGTATATTGATCAAGATCAACAACTACATTTAATCCGGGTAGTTGAGAAAGAGAGATAGGATCAGAAGGTGTAGGAGTTTTGGATAGGATGGGAGGGGTGGATGGAGATGGAGATGGAGAAGGACTGTGTGGTGGTGTTTGTTGGATAAGATGTGGTGAAGGAGGTTGAGTTTGGTTAGAAGTGGATTGATGAGGAGAAGAGGAAGGAGAAGTAGAAGTCTTACCAATTTGAACCAAAGGAGCAGGACTGTCACACATAATTGAGAGCCAATGAGAGGATGGTTTGGCTTGAGTAGCACCTGTAGGAGAGGGTGAAGAATGAAATGGGAAAAGTTTTTCATTAAAATGCATAAATCTTGCCTTATAAATTCGTCCAGTTTCTAAATCAAGGCAATTATAACCAAAATGATCTTTTGCTAATCCTAAATTGACACAAACTTTGGACCTATTATAAAATTTATGTTTATTGTAAGGCCGAAGGAGAGGAAAAATGCAACATCCAAAAATTTTAAATTGCTCATACTTTGGATTTTTGCCAAATAATGTTCTAAAAGGGGATAAATTGTGTAGAACATGACTAGGCATACAATTAATAAGAGAAATTGCATTTTCAAAAGAAAAGGACCAAAACTTTAGAGGCACTTTGGAATGAGCTAATAAAGTCAATCCAGTATCCACAATATGTCGTATTTTGCGCTCGGCAATGCCATTTTGCTTATGTGTATGAGGGCATGCAATGAGATGGATAATGCCTTTAGATTTGAGAAAATTATTAAGCTTTCTATATTCGCCACCCCAATCACTATGAAATGCCTTAATAGTGGTATGGAATTGGCATTCAACGAAGGCATTAAATTGTAAAAATATATTAGGGACATCACTTCGGTGTTTGATGCAAAATAACCAACAAAAATGAGTAAATTCATCCACAAAAATAATAAAATAACGAAAACCATTTGAAGACTGAATTGGGGCAGGACCCCATACATCCAAATAAATAATATCAAAATGGAGCAGTGCTCAAATGTTGGACACTAGCTAATAGAAATTTGGCTAATTTTCCTAAACGACAAGAAGAAGAATTAAATGAAGAAACATTGTGACGCTTAAAACATGGTAATTGAAAATCATGAATTATTTTAGAGACTGTCTTTATTTGAGGATGTTCAAGACGGGCATGCCAATCTTCAAAAGAAACAACTATGGTATGAAAAGCTGATGGTGGAGAGGTAATTATGTAGAGTCCATGCTCACTCGGTCCACGGAGTAAGACGATTTTGGTTGTCTTGTCCTTAGCAAGAAAATAATCAGGGTGAAACTCAAAGAAACAAGAATTATCTTTGGTAAATTTATGAACAGAAAGCAATGGCTTGGTAATTTTAGGGACATGCAAAACATTCTGTAAATGGAATAATTTAGTAGGCGAAGAAATAACAGAGGAACCAATATTGGAAATACTTAAACCTTGACCATTAGCCACTTGGATTTGATCATGGCCGTTGTACTCATTGTTAATTGATAGTGATGAGATGTCCGGAGTCATATGGTGAGTTGTGCCTGTGTCAAGATGCCATGGAGAAGAGGAAATGCTTGGAGCTGAAAATGATGCATAATAGCCATAGCCAGAAAATTCTGAAGGTGCTCTAGCAGAATAGCTAGGGTTCGGTGACCCGTAAGAAGCATGATTTGCTTGAGAAAATTATTGAGAGGTGTTATTTTGTCATTAATAACGTCTACGTCAACGATCAGCAGTATGATTCTTGATTCAACAAATTTGACAACGGAGCAATCTGCATTGAAGAAAAGAAGACTGAGTGGTGGATTGTGGTGTGTTAGAAGTCTAAATAGGTTTGGAAGATGGTGAGAAGGATGGATGAGGTGAATGCGCAGTTGCCATATGTGCAAGAGGAAGTTCTTGGGCACTTTTTAACAATATTTCATGGGCCACCAGCTGGCCATGTAATTCATGGAATGGTACTGGTTCAGTTTGCAAATTTAAGGCAGTGATAATAGGATGAAATTCGCTATTGATATTGCGATAAATTATCACATTAAATCCAGAGGTAGAGATTGTTCGTCCAGCTGCTCCTAATTCATCTGCAAAGGCTTTGGCTTGCTGCAATTATTGAGAAATAGGTAGGTCATGATGCTTGAATTCTTGGAGATCAATGTACAACTGTAACTGACGACTTTAAGAGACAGCGCCAAATGCTTGGCTTAATGCTAACCAGACTTGATTAGAAGACTGAAGACTAATGACATATGAGTAAACCTCCTCCGATAATGAAGATAGCAACCAAGTCATGAGGAGCTAATCCTTGGAAAACCAAATGGTAAATTTAGGGTTGGGAATGGTTGAATCAGAATTGGATGGATCAAGAATAGTTTGGGGTGGTGGTGGTCGACTACCATCGATAAATCCCATCAAGTTGTGGTAGTTTAACAAGGGAAGGAATTACGTCTTCCAGGCAAGAAAATTTTTTGAAGTTAATTGAATGACAAAGGTGTGATGAGCTTGAACAGAATTAGACGTAATGGATGCAACGGTGGTGGAAGTTACAACACCGGTGGTTGCAGCGGTGGGTGTGATGGCCATTTGAAAAAAAAAGAGGTTAATAAAAAAAAGAAACGAGTATTAATTGATCAGCTCTGATACCATATTAACGTAGCAATCAGAATTGGGAAAGAATAATGTGTTTCTTTTGTATTATTGAATGATGTAAGGTACAATGATATAAGAGTACAAGTGGTATATTAAATACATGATACTATATAAGAGATATACCTAACATAAAACAAACAATATGCGTATTTATCACAAACTCTATCATATTCCGCTAATAAACAGAAGCTTGAAGTAGCCTACACAGTTAAAACAACATCTTGTCCCATTCTTGGTTGCTCCTCTCATTCTTCAATCTTCATCCTCTTATTTCTTCTCCTTATTATTTGTTAGGCAATTTCTGCAAGTGCATGGTTTGCAATAAGTAGTAAAGTTCAAGTATCGAGTATCGTTCCTACAAGGATATTGATACCAAGTACTAGCCCTAATTGTATTTCCACAAGCTAACAATATAGTATTAGTTGAAATAAAATAACAAAAAACTTAATAAATAAATCCTAAATCTGAAATATTACTTTTAAAATTCAATAATTAAAAAGCTGGAGTCCGGATTTGTTTCACTAGCTACTACTTGAATTACATGATCTTTTCACAATTCAATTCATCAACTAAGTCAATGGTAAGCCACTCAAATTACTTAGAGTCTCTTTTGAGATCATCTAAGAATACCAAAGTTAATTACAACCTATTTTCATGGTCACGTCAGTTAACTAGAGTTCATTAAGTTTCTTAGCAATTTATTACTACCCGAAGGATTCGTCTACTTTCGTGATCGAGGTTCCTATGTTTCACAAGTCTATGAGCTGATAAATCATGAAACTTTCATTGTCTCGATTTACCCAAAAATGTGTATTTAATTAGGCCTAAAATCAAATACAAGAACAATTAAAAGCAACTTGTAAAATTAACTGAAAATTAATTCATTGAACAAAAATAAGAATCCAAACATGTAATAAACTAGCTACACAAATCCAAACCCTAAAGAAGTTTTAGCCACACATTGTTATGGTGATAAACACGAACATAATAAAAAGAATTAAAGATGAAAAAGAATTAATAGTTGAAACTCTCGAATCTTGCACAATTTCTTCTTCAATCTTTGTTGGTATTTACTTGTTTTATCTTCTAGGATTGTTTTTGTGTCTTTTTCAGTGGTTTTCTCCTTTGAAAATTCCCTCCCAAAAATCCCCTAGAATTCTTCTTAAATAGCTCCCTTGAAGTTGCCCTAAGAATAACTTTCATTTTCAATCAATTTCAGGGTGCACAGCCATACACTCTAATATGCATGGCTGTGCTTATTGAAAATGCTAGAAAATTAAGTAATCAGGTATGGTCGTGCACACCAGTTGCACAGCTGTGCATAAGTCTTTCACTTCAAACACTGCTATGTTAAGCAGTTCATGTTTTATCTCTGATTTGTAACCCAATTTCCTCACTGATAGAGATAGAATTGGAGCCTTCACTATTCATAAACGTTGTAGCTATAGATGTAATGTTTCTAAAAAATCTTGAATCATCTCAATTGAACCTCTATAGCACAAGATATCTCTGAAATACTAAGAGCTGCGCATCCTAGAATGAAAACTGTATGTGCTGACTTTGACTTAGGATTTAGAAGTCCAAATGAACTCGGATTTTGATGTGTAAGCTCAATTCAGAAAGATTAAGAATTCTAATTCAAATGTCTAGAAGACCTATTTCTCATTATAAAACTCCATGGATGTCAAAATCTTCATGTAATCTCAGAGGTTAAATCAGCCCAGCTCTGAAATTGCTCTTTGAGCTCCAATCTACTCCTAATTCACAAAAATCAACTAATCAACTCATATTTTCATAAAACAAATATTTAAATTAAATGTAAATGAGCTAAAAATATGCAACATTTGACTCTTATCATTATTCATGTGTAAATTGCTCATTGTTTTCATAAATATAAATGTGAAGGCCACATTCAACGGTTTGAACTCCATTCATATTTAGTAGCTTTAAAAATCTGTGTGCATGTCTAGATAACGGGGATACGAATATGGGTATGAAAAAATAACTTTTAATTGAAGTATCTGTCTTTTAAATTGAAATGTCTAGATAGTACAGACACGGAAAAACAATATTACAGATACAAAAAATGAATACTAATTGAAATGTCCTTGCAACATAAGTGTGCATATATTGTCTAATCTTTAATAATTTTTCTTTTTATAATCCGTTAATTTTTTATCCTTAATTTTGTATGCCTTAAAGATGAATATGCCACTAAATTACTGAACCTACACCTATGATCAGTTAGTTAGTAGTATGTTACAAATGGTAAAATGAGCCATTTGTTCTTCTTCTAATCACTTAATAATGTGCTCTAGAAAACAATGAGCTATTTACACATGGTAAATGTTACATGTTGCACCTCGCAACGTCACAAGGTGCGGCTTTTACCATAATGCTTTTGGGGTTTTTTTTTTGTAATTATGTTATTAAAAGAATAAAAAATTTTATTTACAGGCTACAAATGTTTAAATTTTTGCACGATGAGTTCACTCGTGTACACATTAGGTTTTAGATTAAGAAAGAAATTTCAAAAAAATTAAATTTCAAAAAATAAATACTTATTAACATTGGGGGCAATTCCAATTAATTTTTTGTAGTATGCGGCCTCAATATCGCAGGTCACAACAAGTATTGCTATCCTTTACACACACACACACACACACACACACACACATATATATATATATATATATATATATATATATATACACCAATAGTATACCAATAAAAAAAAACTAACAATTTTGATGATGTTCTAATTAATATTTCAAAATGAAAATGTCTTAATAAAATATAATATTAAGCTTTATAGTTTATAGTATACATAATTAATGGGTGAAAAATATTTGTCGTTTTAAAATTATTTTACTTACTCATTTAAATGGAAAAAATACAATAAATAAATAAGAAATTAAAGTTTAAAATTATGTTCTCTTACTATTTTTCCTATGAAAAATAAGAAATATAAATAAGGAATTTTTACTGTAATAAAAATTGAAACCTAAATGGCTAATAGCTACAATCATGAAAAGGATTCAATATTTACAATAAATCAATAAAGAAGTATGAAAAGAACCTTGAAGCAGCCTACACAGTTAAAACAACATCTTGTCTCATTCTTGGTTGCTCCTCTCCTTCTTCAATCTTCATCCTCTTATTTCTCCTTCTTATTATTATTAATTTCTTTTGTCAACTTCATAAATGTTACATCTATTTTTTCAATTATTATTTTTGGATACAAATGCTCAAGTAATGAGATACCCAGAAACTAACCTTACAATAGATATATATTGATTTAATTCAATGTCAAGATGACAGCTTGGAATCACCTAAACCTGATCTACAAGAAAAAAAAAACAAGAAAAGAACAATAATTTTTCTCTGATTATTAATATTATGAAATGCCAACTTGAGAATTCACATCATTTTTTTAGTTCAAAGTCTTCGTGTAATTTCGGCAGTAATACCTATAATCATTAGCATAAATACTGAGATCAAAGATAATTTACCTAGTGTTTTGCAGAATTCTTGTGAAGCAGAATCAAGGAACAGATGGAAATTAAACATTTCCTCCATAATGAGCATGAGTTGAAAAGTGAGAAGATTCATGAAGACCAGGGATATATCTGCAAGATGTATATAAAGCTCTTGTCAGGTCAAACTTATGGTTGCAGCAATTGTGATTTTTATCTCCATAAATCATGTGCTGAGCTTCCACAAGAGATCCAACATTTCTTTGATCCATGCCCTCTCGTTCTCAGATATTTTTATGCCACTTTTACTTGCAATGCTTGTTATCAATCTTACTCATGCTTCATCTACCACTGTAAATCATGTGGTTTTTTTTATGGATATCGACTGCGTCCAACCGTCCACAGAGAAATTTGAAGGTGAAGAAGGGTTGTAGATTCGACATTTCAGTCATCCACATCCCCTGACTCTTAATACGACAACCCATTGCTCTCTGTCATTTCATGGATTTGTAAAATTCAAATTTAAGGCCTTTATCCAGAAACTAACTACAACATTTCAATACAAGCCCATAGATACTTTTAACCTAGAATTTGCTTTTGACTTTCCATTTAGTAAACTTGGTAAGACCGCAACCTGTTCGAATTGAGGATCTTGTCGTTGTTGAGTTTTTTCTATAGAAACATTCTTTACCACTTCTCCCCATTTCCTGTAAAAATGAAAAGAATGATTATATGTTCAGGATTTCTGTCATAGAGTGAGGTCATATAAGGAACAGACGGTTCAAAGGATGGCCCTGTTGGGTTTTTTGACTTAGTTTAGAGAGGAAAAGGTGTAAATTCTAGAGCTGGAAAAGGTTTCACTTTCATTTGGGGTTGAGCACGGGACAAAAAAAATACCGAACTGAATCGAAAAATATTAAAACCCTACTAAATCAAATAATTTTAATTCCAAATCGGACTGAACTAAATTTTATGACTAATTTGGTACAGTATTATATATTTACAAAAAACCGAATCGAAAACCATACCGAACCCTACCAAACTAAAAACCGAATATTATACCGAATATTAATTTAATAAGTAATACATAGATATTAATAAATCATAGTAAGTAAGTAGTAACTTAATTATATACTTTTAATTATATTGTCAAGTAATATACATTTTTTTAAAGTAAAAATTTAGAGCACAAAAATCAGAAAACACACCAGAGGATCTCAACTATGTTAACACACTCTTAGCATTAGCATCACACTTATGTAGTCCACCATTATTAAATTAAAAATAAAAAGGATTATAAAGAACATTCAAGCTTACAAAGAGAAAGCCTAGCAAAATCAATAGGAACCTTGCTTACAAAAATATGAGCAAATAAAATAAGAACAAAAGGAAGGAGTCGAATCCCACCATATAGGGAAAGGATTAGCAACTCCATGTTTAGCCAAACAATCAACTACTTGATTCCCTTCCCTGAAAATATGAGACACGTGAAAGTTCATCTTAGAAATCAAATGCAGGCAATTCAACCATTGCTTGTGTAATTTCCATGGAACATCATGTGAAAGAAGGCGGAAAAGATTTACCACCCAGAGAGAGTCACATTCTAACCATAAATACATCCATCCTTTTTCCCATGCAACTTTAATGGCGTATATTACAGCCGATAATTTAGCAATGTTAGCATGAGAATTTCCCACACCGAAAGCAAAGGCACTATGAGGAAATTCGACCGAAGTCCTGAAGATTCCTCCTGCACCTACTGCTCGAGGAGTTCCCAAAGAGGAACCATCTGTGTTCATTTTAAGCAATGAATGAGGAGGTGGCTACCAAAGCACATAAATCATCCAAGGAGCTTGACTTGGGATACCAGAGATATTCAGTAACCTGAGAATGCAAAAATCCTCAAGGGAATTGTACATCTTCCTTACACGAAAGAAGTCAGTCTCCTTTATGGAGTTCCAAAGAAAACGAAGGGTTGCATGCACATTAGGAGTTGTATTATCAAAGATAGCTGTATTACGGGTTCTCCACATAATAACCACACCATGAACAATCATTGAACACCAAAAGGCAATAATCTAAGAACTGAATCCATGATGCATAACATCAATAATAAGATCAAACAATGAACCAGAGGTGACTATTTTGCGACCAAATAGTAGAGAAATAGCACTCCATATAGTAGTTGAAAAAGTGCAACGAGTAAATAAATGAACTCCATCCTCCAAACTTTTGGCATAAAGAACACACCTAGAAGCAAAAGAGAAACCATTCTTCAGAAAGTTATCCTCTGTTGAGAGATAACCCAAAATAGCTTGCCAATGTATCAAGGATCTGAAAGGGGGTAGAAACTCTTTCAAAAGAAAAGAGTGCCAAGGAACAACATGTCTTGAAAAATGCAAATGATCATAATTATGTTTAACAGTAAGCTTGCCATCTGTAACAATGGTCCAAGCACATAAATCTAAATCCGAACGAATAAGAGAAATCACCCGAATCCTATCCTTGACAACATCATTATTGATGTGCTATAAATTCTAATCACCATCAACTAAAAAAAGGACACCGAATCAAACAAACCATGCTGCTCAGAAGCTGGAATATTAAGCTGCACGACAATACGAGGAACAATCCATTCCAAGGTCCAAAAGTTAAGAGAATAATGTTGACCTATAAACCATTGAATTTTATACCGAAGGTTTGAGTAAACACCTTTGATAGAGCACCAGATAGAAGAATAGAAAAAAGTTGCATGAGGAGTGCCTGAAGAATGTAAGAATTTAGGACGAATAACTAAAATAGGGTAGTCCTTAGAAATAATTAATTTCCAAGCCAATTTGCTAAGCATAACATCATTGAGACATTTTAAATTTTTAATACCAAGTCCGCCTTCTTAACTGGAAGACAAGTAAATCTCTATAGCATTGTAACTAAATTTTTCTCATTCACAAAACTAGTCCATAAAAAATTCCTCATGTTGCATTCGATCATGGATAAAAGAGAAATAGGCCACCTGTAGATGCAAAAGAGTGAAGAAGCAAGCTAGTGATCACCGATTGAATAAGAGTTGTACACCATGCAATAGAAAGAGCCTTCCCTTTCCACTTAGAGAATTTGTTACAAACCTTGTCAGCAATAGGTTTTAACCATCACTTCCTAGGAGCACCTGAGAACAGAGGGACCCCTAGATACAAAAAAAGCAAAGAACCTTTTTTAATATCCACCACCTGCTGAAGATTGGAAATACGAGCAACTAAAATAGCAGTACCAAAATACACTTTAGATTTTGACCAATTCACCAATTGCCCAGATAAATTCCTATAAAGAGAAAAAAACGTCATTAATGGCCTTCATATTACAAATAGTATCTTTAAAAAATAATAGCACATCATCAACATACAAAAAGTAAGATGGGAAATAACTACTACGCATGTGAAGCATAAGAGTAATGGCACCCTGAGCAACTTTAGCAGAAAGCAGTCTACTAAGAAAATCCTTTGGCAAACAAAACAAAAGAGGAGATAAAGGATCACCTTGATGGACACCTTTAGAGCAAGAAAAATATCCTTGAATCTTGCCAATAATCATAATTGATAATCTTGACAAGGAAAATAAAGAAAGAATCCAATCCCAAAAAGGCAATGAGAACCCGAAAGCTTCTAAAACATCAAGCAAGAAATTCCAATCCACTATGTCAAATGCCTTTCTAATATCAATTTTCAAGGCCATATTGCCTCCAAAAAAAGATTTATTCATTAGATTCACCCCTTCTAAAGCTCCTGCCATACAGCTGAGATGCTTTAATTTTTATAAAAAACCAAATTGTTAATAAGAAATAATTCTAGTAGCAATTAAAGCAAGCCAATATGCTAAAATCTTAGTAATAATTTGAAAACAGAAGTTACTAAGAACAATAGGCCTAAATTGCTCAATAGAAATAGCATTAGGCACTTTTGGAAGTAGAATAATGATACTAGAATTCATACATAAGGTGACAATTCCATAATGAAAGAAGATACAAACAACTGCACACACGCCATGTTTAACCACATTATAAAATGATTTATAGAAAATCCCTGTGAATCCATATGGGCCTGGAGCACTATGCACATCCATGTGGAAAACTGTCTGCTTAATTTCCTCAGAAGTAGGGCATCAAAGTAACATTAAATTTTCCTCCTCAGTCACCATAGGAGGGATAACCGAAGAAATGAGCTGAATATTAGAGATCACTGAAGAATCGACTTTAAATAAATTCTGGTAAAAATTTAGAATACGATGCTCAATGGAAGAAGGATCATTAGTAATTCCCCCATCCACCTTAAGATGATAAATGCCTTGCTTAGACTTTTTCTTGCAAATTACTGGTGGAAGAAAGAAGAATTGCGATCTCCTGCAGTAAGCTATTTAATTTTACTGCACTCCTTAAAGAAATCTCTTGTTGCTTTAAACATCTATCCAAATCTTCATGAGCTAACAACTCCTCTTTAAGCACCTCATCCAAAATGCCCAAGGAAGAGATTTGAGATTGAATATTTTGCAAAGACAAGCTAGCTGAATTAATGTTTGCCTCAAGCCGTCCAAAAGAATCCTGATTCCATTATTTCAAAGCATAGTATAGCCACTTCAACTTGGCTCCCAAAATTTGCATAGGATGGAGACTGTCAAGAGGAAAATTCCCAGATGTGGAAATTAAATCCTGAAGACCTGGATGAGTGATCCATATTTCCTGAAATCTAAATCTGGAAACCATATTAGCTTGAAGATCATAATTAAGTAATAATGGCGAATGATCAGAATAATGACGAGGCAAAATTGAGCAAGAAACCCTGTTCCGATGATCAAAGAAATGTAAGTTAGCCGTAGCTCTATCCAACTTATAGTCAATACGAGCACTACCATGTCTCCCATTTGTCCATGTGAAGTTAGCACCACGGGATGCAATTTCTGAAAGCAAACAGTCATCAATAAAATTGTGAAAATCTCTAAAAGACGTTGGAGTCGGTGCTTTGCCAGTCTTCTCATGAGCCTAAAACTGCATTAAAGTCCCCAAAACACACCAACTAGAAGAAAAATGTATGGAAAGGGAAGTAAGATCTTTCCAAAGCTGCATACGTCTATTTCTCCAAAACACTACCATAGACAAAAGACATTCTCTGTAGAGAATTATTCAGTGACACATCAAATGTGATATACTGCTCATGAACATGCATAAAAGAAGGCAAAGTACTGCCACATTTGCTTAAAACCCAAATAGAAGGTAAAGCACGATTATTTTGAGCAATCAAAAATAAATCTAATCTATTCCAAAAAGAGCTAGGAATAGAAGAGAAAGCCACAATTGGTTCCAAAAGACATATAATCTGGGGAATATTATCTACAAAAAGAAACAAAAATATGTTGGGTGTTAGAATTACCTATTCCCCGATAATTCTAGTAAAGAAGCTTCATAAATTCAGCTTGTCAGGTTTTTTGGTTACTCTTTTTGAAAGAGAAACTTGATATTTTTGTTTGGATGGCTTTTTCCTGGTGACTATTTGCCATTGGTCTTCCATTTTAGCTTCATCTGCATAGGAGATTTTATGTTGTTCATCATCCGTATCCAAGTCATCTGCTCCCCTATTCTCATGTTGTATAAAAGGAAGGATTTCACTATAATTTGAAGGTAATAAAACTTTACAGGTTAGGACCCTCTTTTCTTCTTCTCTCCTCCTGACACCACCATTTGCACCATCACCATCTGCAACTTTCACGACCACCATTTGCCATTGTTGCCACACATATCCATCAAAATAGTAGCAAATTAAAAAAAATAACAAGCGACAAAATTAACCCAAAAATATTGAAAATGAAGCAAATTTTTTCTCTAGCATTACATCAAGCAGTTCGTGAGCAAAATATAAAATCAGACATATCATTTCAATTTTTTCTCTACTTAAATGACTCCATTTATCTAGTCATCCACATAATTCAAAGACAAAGTTCCTTCAAATTCTCTTCCTCCTTGCACTTCTCGAGTATGGCTCGATGCTCGGTTAGACAATTATGGAAAGATTAGATTTTTAGCTGATAGCAATTGTGATGTTACCACAGGATTTTGTTCTTGTTTGATATCATTGCTTGATGGGGCGATGCTTGAGGAGGTTCTCAGTGTTACTATGGAGGATTTCGCAGCATTGAATGTTGGTGGAGGACTAAGAAATTGGGTGCGGAAAGAGAAGGGAACAACCTGTGTTAACTTTAATCCACTCTTCTCATAGAGGCACCCAACTAATCCACCTCTGGACATGACTTTTACTGGAATCATCCCACTGGCCAACCTAAACCAAAGCACCTAACTTTCATTGCAAAACAAAAAGCCAAATCAGTAACACCAAAAAGATAGTTCCCGAGCAACCCACTAGTAGTAGTTACAACTGAAATGGAGATACAACTCAATTTCAGGGCACTATTGAAAAATATTTTACCCATGGATGAAAAGAAAATTAAGAAAATTATGAAGCACAGATTATCCACAATATTCAAAGAAATCTTTGGACCTAGAACAGGCATACTAAACTTTGATTGGGCCACAACCTGCCCAAGCTGAGTTCCTCCTATAATAAATTTAACCTTAAAACTCTTCTTCAGCTCTTGCTTATTGTATTCAAACATGCAAGCGCACAGATCGTGAATTGTAGTACAAAAGATATCGTTCCCACGAGGATTGAATAGTGAGCACTAATATTTTTACTTATGATCTTAGCTAGTAAATCAAATAAAAGTGATTTAGAAAATAAAATATAAATCTAAACAAATTAAACTAAAAGAAAATCAAATAATTAAAACATAGAGCTTAGGTTTAGTTTCACCATTCCAATCAAATCATGGACATATAATTATTAAACACCTTGATCACAGTTAAAGGTAATTGTTCTAAAATACCTAAAGACTCTCTCGAGTTCAATTATGCATGCAAAGATTAAAGTTTAACCTACTCTCGTGGTTAAGAAGTTAATCAAAACTCATTAAGTTCCTTAATAATTAATTTACCACCTTAAACCCTACCTACTGTCATGGTTCCCCGTAGAGCTCGCCTATTCTCGTTGTCGAGTGGTCTAACTCCTATAAGTCTTAAGCTGATAGATTCCCCTAACTCTCATTGGTTAATCTACCCATAAACATGCAATCAGACAAGCCTTTAATGATAACAAGACATTAAGCTCAATGCATAGAATTAACTGAAAATCAAATTAATAAAAGACTTGTGTTCAATCACATCATAGAATAGCTACTCCTACCCTAAACCCTAAAAAGGATTTAGCCAAACATGGCTTTAGAAAGAATTACAAACATAAAATAAATAATAAGAGAATGAAGAAGAAGAATAGATAAAACTCGTTTAAGCACTGCTTCAATCTTCAAACCCTTGTTCACATTTTTGAGCTCTTGTTTGTGGCTCTTAGAATTGTCCAAGGAATTCCCCAAATACCTCTAAGCCTCCCTTTTATAAAAAAAACCTGATAGGAGACCTTTTAGCCCTTCAATTCCTCTTCCTTTCTTGCTTAGGAAAAGTCTCTTTTTCTTCGACACACCCACTGCACAACCGTGTGTAACAGGTGTCACGTGAAAATTTTTGGCATGGATTTTAGCATAACCATGCTTGAGTTTGGGTTCAGATTCCAGAAGGTTGCACAACTTATAACATGGCCGTGCCTAAAACCATGTCGCACTTTTAAACCTTCTTTAATTCGAACAGAAAGATGCATTATTGTGTGACATAAAGCTTCTATTCCAGAAGATTGCACGGACAACGACATAGGTGTGTGTCAAACCATGTTGCCCTTAACATGATCTCTTCAAGCAAATCCTTGGTTACCTCGGAATCCTTTGTTAGGTTCCTAAAAGGAAAAAGATAATATTTATTACCACTTGAATAAAATTCCTAATAGAAACAAATTAAAGCCACAAACAAATAAAATCTAAATAAAACTTCAAACTAAAATAATTATTATTTAGACCTAATTTCTACCCAAATTAAATTAAATACTTATCTAAAATCCATTAATATTCAACTCTAAACATATATAAATATTACACACATCATTGCTCCTTCCTCTCTTATTCATGATGCATGTCAACTTCTGCTTCCCAGAATGACATTGACAGCAAATTGCATTAGAGAAAAAATTACAGTAAGAATCTGACATCAAAGATGACACTGAAAAAAATAAAACAAAAATGATGCACAAAGAGAATATTTCAATCCATAAGCCAAACCCCTACTACTCCAACCATTCACTCTACACTAAGGTACACATGTACTCATATTGTAAGCATATAAGAAACCAATGATGGATATGTTAGTTGGAATCGATTAGAAAGTAGCAAAATCTAAATTCAAACATACATGTCATTGAGTGCAGGATCACAACAGCAATGAAGAAAATTTTCCCCATGGCAGATGGATGCAGACGAAATCCATATAGCAAATCAACTCCACTGCAGTCAAATACTCCAAAATAGCAGCAGAATACACATCGGCTGTTGCTCTTACTCTTCCATGGGCAGTTGTTTGTGACTTCAGCAAACGATGGATACGACCCATTGGGAACTGTAAGTTTCACAAAAGACAAGTGAATTCAAAATAAAAAGGAAGTAATGCTTTTGTAACTGAAACTAACACACTCATAACAACAAATATAACGCAGTTGCTGTGACTTTTTTCCCACGAAATCAGCCGATTTCGAGTAAGCTAACCAATAGTGGAATTGCTCCTGATTGTCCAATTACGAATTTATTTTCTTCTACCTAAGAAAGGTGGAGTAAAACACACACTACAGAAGAGTAAAAGCATAATAAGGAGGAGAAGACGAAGAAGAAGATGCTGATGACGACAGGCTAGCGTAGAAGAACGAAGGGAGGGAGGGGCAATAGGCGGGCTAGCATAAAGAGGGTTAGGCGGTGACAGAGGAGGGGAAGGAGGCTGGTGGTGTGTTTGATGAAGATGGATGGCATTGAGGCTGATGCTGATGAGCGACAATGAGGCTGATGCTGATGAACGACGGAGGCACTTGAGATATAAGAGAGACAGAGGTAGGGAAGTGGAAATGGGAGACGGTGGAATCATTGATTGGTTTTGCTTTTTGTCAGATCATTTGTCCACATCAGCGTGCATTCCATTAACGCACATACTACTGGTTGGCCAAGCTTATATGGGTCAAAAATAAAAGTTAAGGTGTGAAATAAAAAAAAATAAAAGTTGGAATGTGAAATAGGTCAAAGTGCAAAAGTTCATGGTGAAATGGTGTATTTGGCCAAAAAATAATTCAAAGAGAAAGCACAGGGTAGTACATTTTATAGCCTGGTTGAAGGAATCAATGGTGGGCCAATAGTTTCTTTCATTTTCCTCAAATTAAATGTTACTTTAAATGCATGAATTTCACATTGAAAGCTGGATTTTTTTAAAAAAAAATTTTATCAATAAATAAAAAATAATAGAATTTTTCAACCATTAA
Source organism: Mallotus repandus (assembly GCA_949671775.1). Classification (NCBI taxonomy): domain Eukaryota; kingdom Viridiplantae; phylum Streptophyta; class Magnoliopsida; order Malpighiales; family Euphorbiaceae; genus Mallotus; species Mallotus repandus. The sequence goes on along the minus strand of CATIWM010540368.1, from coordinate 1,607 downwards.
GATAATTTTTTTCTATGAAATAATTTCAATACTGCCCATCCCGCCTAGGCCAGGTGGTTTCCCACATTGGCACGGGGATGGACATCCATGTAAGGGGAGGTTTGATACCCCCTACCCCCTTCCTCCAAAGATAAAAAAAAAAAATTTCAATACTCAAACAGTACTATTACATCATTGAGTGGGTAGTGAAATCGTCACTCATCTCCAAGAGTATCGTGAAATACAGAATTTAAATCCAACCATCATTAATTTATAAAATTTATTTATATAGAAAAAGTGTGGTGTGCAGTCTATTAATATATTAATTTATATATATAAAAGAAAAAAAAGCAGAGCCATCGTATTGAAAGCTGGGTTTTTAATCAGTCTTCAAAATCGGTTGGTTGGAAGATTCAATTGCTTAAAGACCAAATGAGTCAAATTGGGAATGCTTTTCATTCCACTTGTTTGGTTACAGGTAGAAGATGGATTCGAAAAGAGGTCTTGGTTAAATGGCTAGCTCCTCCTCATGGATGGGTTTCTCTTAATACTAATGGGTGTTTTAAATGTGAAACTGATCTTGCTGGGGATTGTGGTGTTATCCAGGATGAGCTAGGTGTTTGGTTGACAGGTTTTACAATCAACATTGGCAGCTGTTCTGCTATTGATGCAGAGATCTGGGTTATTCTTCAAGGCTTACAATTAGCCTTGGATAGAGGTTTTTGTAGATTTGTCCTCCAAGTGGATTCTAAAGTTGCTGTAAATTGGCTTACTTCCTCGGCAAATCCACAGTCAGCTTCCTCTAATTTAATTTGGATTTGCCGAGGTATGTTAAAACAAGATTGGGAGATTCAAGTTTGTCATATATATCGGGAATGTAATCAGGTGGCTGACAAACTTGCAAATGATTCTCTTCACCATGGAAGAGGTGTGTCTCTGTTAGATGATCCTCCATCAAGTATTATTCCGTTGCTACAGAGTGATGCTTTAGGAGTTTGCTGGTCAAGAAGTGTTTAGAAGCCTAGACTAGCTTTGTTTTTTTTGTTAGTTTGGGCTGTGCTCCCTTCCCTTTATTCCATATATATATATATGTGCGTGTGTGCCCAATTCAATCATCACAATTTCATCCTGAGCGTACCGCAAGTAATCATAGTTGCATTGAGGGAAAGTTAAGCATCATGTCTATAATATTATTCAATGCATCTGCTGTGTTGATATTCCACATTCCTTATGCATGTAAATTGGGTCTATTTTGACCAAAAAAAAGGTTATATGGTGCAAAATTTCTTATATATATATATATACACATTTTCCTGAACACTTGCCGACACCCCATATCTTGCATGTACAAAAAAACAAAAAAAATCAATTGCACCGACAATAATTTAAGGAAATTTAATATGATAAAAATTTAAATGAAACCTCCTGCTAATGGAACGTTCTCTTAGAAACTCAATACGGCAGCCCATTGAGTCATCTCATTGGAATTCTGTAGCTTCTATTTTGAGTGTAGAATTAAAATTTTTATACATACAGATGCATATCATACATTGCTCTCTGTCATTTCATGGATTTATAAAATTCAAATTTAAGTCCTTTTTCCAGAAACTAACTACAACCTCTACAAC
>CATIWM010540367.1:0-14454 GCA_949671775.1 Mallotus repandus | reverse complement strand
TAATGGATAATTTTTTAAATTCTTAATGGAGTCAATCATAAAAAATAGAACATATAGGCCTTAATTGAAAATTTGGTATAACTTATAGGCCTTAAATTGTTGTTACCCTTTTAAATTTTATTGGTTTATTTGTTAATTTTTGTTTATCTGTAATATATTTTTGTATTGTTTAGTGACAAAAATTTTATATTTATGTTCTGTGTATATTTTGATATTTTCTTCTTGTTTAAATGTTTTCTTTCTTATATATTTTGGTGCGCTTGTGATGTTTTGTAGATGGATAATATTGTTGGTCCTACCAACAGCAATGGTAATACAAACACTGCTGGTGGTGGTAGTGAACCTGACAAAGAGAAACAAACTATGGAAGTTGAAAAAAATATAAACTCTGAGCAGCCACGAGAAAAAAAGAAAAGGAAAGAAACTCAACATAGATCAAAAGCTTGGGAACACATTGAGGAGGTTAAAATGATGCAGGAGTTGTGGTAAAAGGCAGGTGCCTTTACTGTGCTAAAAAAATTCATTGCCACTCTAAGACACATGGTACGTCTTCTCTTAGGAATCATGTACTTACCTGTAGGAAAAAACCACACCGTAAAAACACTAGACAGTCACTTTTGACATTGCTACCTATCTCTAATAACGTGGAAGCCGAAAATAATGAATCCCTAGGAACCTTAGGCACTTGGAAATTTGATCAAGAGGCAATTAGAAAGTCTCTTGCACATATGCTCATTGTGAATGAGCTACCTTTTAAATTTGAGCAAAGGGGGGGTTTCAAAAAAATTTTAGCAGTTACATGTCCAAGGTTGAAATTACCAAGTAGATGGACATTGACTATGGACTGTTATGATATTTACATTGAGGAGAGGCAGTCCTTAAAGAGATTCTTTAAGGATCATTGTCAAAGGGTTAGCATAACAACTAATGCATTGACCTCTATTCAATGAATTAATTATATGTGCATCACAGCTCATTTTATAGATGATCAATGGAAGCTACATAAAAAAATGATCTCCTTTGTGCCTGTTTCATCTCACAAAGGTGAGTACATAGCAAAAGCTTTAGAAAACTATTTGCTTGAGTGGGGGCTTAGAAATATCTTCACTGTCACTGTTGATAATGCATCTTCTAACGACACTACCATGGGGTATTTAAAAAAAAAATTCTTAACTTGGGGTGTGAGTGTTGTTAGATGCAAATATCTGCTTATGAGGTGCATAGCACACATTTTGAACTTGATTGTGCAAGATGGATTAAAAGATGTTTCTGAATCTGTTACAAAAATTAGGGAATGTGTTAGATACATCAGAAACTCACCAACCAAACTTAGAAAATTTAGGGAGGTTGCTAATTTAGTTGGCATTGATTCAAAAGCTTGTCTTTCACTTGATGTTCCAACAAGGTGGAACTCAACATACTTGATGCTAAAAACTAATTCTGTTTATGAAAAAGCATTTGTTCAGTTTGATGATTCTGAGCCATCTTTTAGAACTGATTTGAAAGATGATTTGCCTGATTATTTTGATTGGATTTCTGTGAAAACATTGGTGGAGTTACTTAAGTCATTCTTTAATGATAGAGAGAATTTATGGTTCTCTTTATGTGACTTCTAATACCATATTTTCTGAAATATCTGATTTGTTGTAAAATCTAAATGATTGGAGGCTATCTGATGACTTATATGTAAGAAATATGGGGGCTACTATGAAACAGAAATTTGACAAATACTGGGGGGGATCCCGGAAGATGAATAATTTGATTTTCATTGCATCTGTTTTGGATCCTCGTGAAAAAGTTGAGTACTTGTCTTTTTCATTGAAACAAATGTATGGTCCTGATTTGGGTGAAAGCTTGTTTGTTGTTGTTAAGAACAATCTGTTTGAATTATTTGAGGATTATATATCTGTTTATGGACAATCTGTGGAAGCTTCTCAATCTGTTATGGTTGGACAATATGAATCTGTTTCTGCTTCTACAATTTCTTCTAAACCTGTGTCGGTGCTGAAAGCTCGATTCAAGAAGCATAAAGCAGACACTGGATATGGTGAAAGCAAGAAATCAAACCTTGAAATTTATCTTAATGAGGCTATCTTAGAACAAGAGGGGGACCTTGATCTTTTGAGATGGTGGAAAATCAATTCTGAAAGGTTCCCTCTGCTTTCTAGAATGGCTCGTGATGTTTTAGCAGTTCCCATATCGACAGTGGCTTCTGAATCTTGTTTTATCACCGGAGGTCAAGTGATTGATGCATTTAGGAGTTCTCTAACTCCTAAGATTGTAGAAGCATTAATTTGTACACAAGATTGGCTCAGATTGAGTTCAGATGACTTGATTGTTGAGGAAGAAATTAGTGAAATATACAACTTTGAAAAAGCAAGTTTATTTACATTTTTCCTTGTTTTAATTGCATTATTTTATGGTTAGCACCCATTTTGATTTTTTTTTTTTTGTAACAAAACTGCCACCAGTTGGTGTTGGTCCTTTACTCCTTACTTCAGGTGCCATCTAAAAACATGTGAGTAGCATGTTGTGTATCAGTGGCATGCTAGCATTACTTGAACATATTGGCAGTAACAACTCTAAAACTCTATTGCTAATTTCTAATTATTTATAATTTAACTTCATTCTACAATTTCTTGAATCTGATTGTGTATTGTTCTGTTCAGGCATGGATGAGGCTTCCACAACAATGATGGAAAGGAATGCTAGGTAGCATTCTCTTAGGTGGCATAGTATTGCAACCAGAAATGATGCTGCATTCCTTAACTGAATTATATTAAATTTTTTTGAGCCTGGCTAGTTGGCATTCTTTTGCCTATGTGCATTCTTTATTTAACTACATTCTTTATTTGTTATGCTTTTTATGCCTCTTCATTTGACTGCTTCATTTGCTTGTCTCAGACAAAAAGTTTCTTGCTTGCTTCCTGACTTGTGTTTGTTGTCTAATTGCCTAGTTTTTGCCAATACTGGTGCCGTTTTTTTGCTTGCATTCTTGGTTGGGGCAATGATTTCAGTATTGCCTTGTTTTTGGTTGCTTCTCAATGAGTTTTTGCCTACTTCATGCCTTCTTTTTGCTTGCATTCTTGGCTGGGGCACTGATGAATGCTTCCACCTTGTTTATAACTATTTCATAGTGAGGTCACTTGTGCTGCATTTTTTTGGGAAGCATTTCATTGCAACCATTTAAATGTGGCCTTATGTATTAAATGAATTAAAATAAACAATTGAGTCTCAGCCAAGACATCCTTTATATATTTTTTTGCTTTATTTCTTTTGAAATTGAGTCTCATTCATCTTATGTGTTTTTGCAGGGACAATTTTTATTTTTTGGGGTTTCTACTTTTTGCAGGACCTGCAGATGTTGTTGGGTTTAATAGTGGATATGTAACATAGAGATCACTAAGGAGATTTTTTTGGACAGAATTTTTTGCTACATGTAAATGAAAATGTAAAGTTCTAGTTAGAGAAAAATATATATTACATGTAAATGTTGTAAGTGATAATTGAAGCCCAAATTTAGTTATATAATTTATTTGGAGCTATTATTTTGTAAAGGATATATGTAATAGACAAGCCCATATTTAGTTATATAGGTTATTTGGGCTATTATTTTGTGAAGGATGTATATAATAGGCTTGCTTACATTTGGGCTTCAGTCTAAAATGTATATTTTATTTAATTTTAGTGTATTCGGCTAAAATAATTTCAGCCCAAAGTCCATTTTAAGTTCCGACCCGATTTATCATATATTAACCCGATAATTTCAGAGTTCCGACCCGTTATTTTGTATTCAAATTTGGTATCGGGTTAATGTTCATTTTCCACCCTCCAAACCTGCTCGGTTTTCTTCAATTTACACCCGAACCGATCCAACTCGTCCGATGCACACCCCTACTTATAGCCAACATTTTGGCGTATATAAAAATCCTGATCGATGAAATTGTAGCTAGTCTTATTAAATGAACATAAACAGCAGATAGACTTGTACATACGTATACATGTATAAATATTGTGAACCAAAATTATGCAAGTGGTATAGTCTTTTTCTTATATTTACACACACATAATGAAAGAATAAAAAAATACTAAAAAAGTTTTTTTTTTTTTTTTACCTTAATTTATTTGGATTTGGTGCCACCAGAGGCGTTGATCTCACCTTGGCCGCCGCTGCTGACACCACCACCGCCACTGCCAGGAACCACCGTACGAACCTTGAACCTTTCAAGTCTCAATGGGGATTCATCTCCACTGATAGAACGTGGCCTTGGTGAGCCAACGCTCAAGCTTCTTTGCATAGTTCTATCCTCCGTTGATATTATTTCTGATTTTGCAATGGATAACATTGCACCAATTTTGTTCAACATCTGATCCACGAACCCATCATCTGACTCCGGGAATATTTTCTTGAACATACCCCTTTTCCTATCATACAGTTGTCTGAAAAATTCTAGCAAAAACACCAACCTTGGATCAATATTTGGTGATGATTTCCCAGCCTTGTCTCGATCATTACTTCCCTTGCCATGTTTATGCAACGGTCCAATTTCTAGTAATAGCGACAAATCATCACATAATGTGCCTAAAAATGAAGATTTCTCTGAGCTTGATGCGATATCTTTTGTTGTGTCAACTCTTGGATACCCTTCAGGCAAATCATCATGTTCAAGGTTGTTCTTTGACATGATTCTTTGATTCTTGATTAGTGGTTCTTGATTCTTGATTCTTGATTAGCGGTTACTGCTTGTTGATTATTGTTCTTGATTATTGGAATATGCAGAGGCTGTGAGATGAAAAAAAATATATGTATGGACCCTGCTAGCTATATGTGCGTTGTTATATTTGATCAAAGTTTGGGGCTTAATGAATGGAATATTTTGGGTTTATATATACATATGACAAATGGAATAGGTAAAAACTTCGTGAATCATACCTATATCAAGAATCAAACTATTGGATATCCACGCAATGGAGTTGGTCATTTTTTATTCAGCTACGTGTTGCTGATTTCTTCCATTATTTATTTCCAAGAAAGATAATTCCAACAAATTAAGGTGACAAGCAACTATAGAATTCATGTGTTACTACGGTCAATTTCCACGGCCTTGAATGGTTTCTAAATAATAATAATAAAAAATGTAAGACTGGGCATTAAAAATTGTTCTTAAATAAAATAGCTCATGAATAGTTGATGTCAAGGGGTGTGCAACCCTTCCAATCAACTGAAAATTAAACTTATTCAATTTGATTTGATCTGGTTTAGTTGGTTGAATCAAACCGAATTGAACCTAATTTAAAGTTCAGTTTGATTTTTATACTCAAAAAATTAGTTAACTAAATTAACTGAAATTTTATATATTTTTTTATTTTTTATTTTAAATAATATAATAATATAATAAAAAATTAAAAAATAATTTATATTTATAAAAAATTTGTTTATTTGGTTGGTTTGGTTTTTATTTTGAAAAATTCGGTTAATTCGGTTCGATTTTCTGAATTAATTCAGTTCAGTTCGATTCTAATTTTATTTGGTTTAATTAATTTGGTTCGGTTAAAATCTGACTCAAAATCAATCGAACCGACCAAATGCACAAATCATTTTCTGTTTCTTGAACAAAATGGACACTGAAGAAAGTTTCTTGGATGTGTTACAATTGGCTCAGTCTTATTGACTTTTTTTTTTCCCTTTATTTTTCTTTTTCTAGTCCCAAGTTAAAAACACATATACACCACGCACCTTAAAACCCAAACCCAATCAATTTCAAAAGTCTTACATATATATATATATATATATCTATACAATCATGAATTAAGAGTGAGCATAGTTACATTTACTGAATAATAGAGTAAAATTTTAAATCAAATCGCATTACAAGAATTTGATAATATTTTTAATGCTAATCAAACTAGTTATATTTGTTATCCAATTAAGTAGTTAACTAATTAGTTTCAAATTATATGGATTTTTATTTTCTATTTGTAATAAATTTTTGTTCCGTATGATATTTGATTTGCTATAAAAATCACATGTTTCTTATTTAAAAATTTAAAATGTAGTCTATAAACCTCTTTATAGTATTTACGACTTAGTTAACTAACTAATTAAAATACTTTTTGAATATTTAGCCTTATCGGTTAACCATGTTTTGTAACCAAACTATTATTTATCAAAGCGTTTTTTTTTTTAAATTCAAACCAAAACTAAGTTTGCTTGTTTGATTAACCTTTTCTTGGATTGGTGTTTTGGTTTTTAGTTGGCAGATCAATTTTTTGATTTTATTTGCTCACATCAAGCATATATAAATTCATAATCCCAATTACAAATTTTTACGGCTTATTTTTTCAAAAATTTTGAAGCAATTAAAATAGAATGATTACAGATTTAATAGTTTTTTTTTTTTTCCAAAGGATTCAAATTATATATTGGCAAAAGGTAAAAAAAATCCTTCAACTTTTTTTAAAGCAAGTGATTGCATTAAACAAAAAGCCAAGAAGGCCAAGAACAAGAGGAGACTAGCTCCAAAATACCATGAAAATCACGAATGTCATTAATACTACTCTTACTAACAAGATTTTATGTAAAAGTACCTAAAATGACAACCACTAATCAACTAAAGCATAATAAATAATAATGTTCAGTTAGTGATAACCAAAAAACAAAAAAAAAAAAAATCATAGGCTTTGGGACTTAATCCAGGTTAGCTGAATTCGCGACAAGAGTAACCAACTCCTTGCTTTTCTCAGCCATAGCCATTTCAAGGGTGATTGTAGGCAGAGGGGCATGCGGTTTTAGATATGAAGGATAGACAACATCATACCATTGAATAAAAGAACTTACAATCAGTTTCCTCTTTGGTAGTACATGAAACTGGGGTCCATAGACTTGATTAAAACTCACCGTATAATCACGAGCCTCTTGTATTTCACTATTCTACAAAAGCTAGTTTGGTGGTCGAAGAAGCCACGCTAGTAATAGAATGCTGGTAACCTCTTATACCAAAAATGAACCCAATTTTTTTCCCAGGCTAGCGATTATAGAAACCTTTGGGAAGAGGCTTTGTTAGGTCTAGTCTGACCTTGATTTGCATTATGGGAACCCAATTCTCATCGTTCACCATTAGCTCTTCTGAGTTAACAAGGCCTTCAAAGATTGAGTCAACTATGTTCTGAGCATTCATTGGAGTAACTTGGTTCATAGGTAAACTTGAAATTTAAACCCATACATTCTCAGTTGAGAAGTCAATTTCATCCATAGTCTTGCTCTGCTCCCATTCTTTGATCACAAGGAGATTTTTATGAATGGACCAAGGAGTGCCATCCAAAATTCTCAATTTGTCTTGCTCAGTTTCAAAGCAAAATGGAAAAGTGTTGGACATGTTGAGATCTTTAACTAATAGAGAGTTAGCAAATGCCCAAACCTGAGATGATATGTTATGTATGGTTTTTGCATTGTATTTCCTGTCTCAAAGGAATATGCCTAGCAAATTCAGTTTGGATCGTTGCATATTCTTCTCTGAAGCTTCATTCAGAGTTAAAGCTTGAGCCTTGAGAGTTAAGAATTTGATTTCTTCTGGAGGTTGTATTTGAGCTGCTAGCCATTGAGAAGGTTTTTGAGAGACTAAAGAAAGTTGAGAGTGTTTATGAGCTTGTATCTTAATAAAGAGCAGCTCACGGGAATAAGGGAGATAAAGGGCTACTTGAGCAAAACGAAGAGTCTTCCACAGCAAAATGATTGCGCAGCTAGGGAACTTTAAAGGTCTCTCCTGCCATACAACTGAGTTTAGCTTACACATCACTCAAGACTTGAGAGAAAAAGTCTCTCACATATTACTATCTGAATGGGAAAAATTGCGATTACTCATTACATTTATAATCCTTCAATTTTTATGAAAACCACAAATATCACTTTAAATTTGGTGTCGACTCATCGAATCCTATAAACAATTAAAAATAGCTCAAATATACCATTTTATAATATCTACTTAACAGGTAGTAAACTATTTAATTGTGGGATTATAAAAAGTACAGACAAGTTCTTAATTTTTTTACTTCAGCACAATTAAACTCTAAAATAATTTTAAAATTCGAAATATTAACTTATTTTTTTATTAATAAATGTTTTCTTTTGCAAAATTATTTTAAACTCTAAAATAGTTTTTAAAAATTATTTTATTTTACACATTAAAATATATTTTTAAAACAAAACATTAATTAATACAAGATAAATGAATATTTTGGATATTAAAATTATTTAGGTTTAATTATATCAAAATAAAAGATTAAGAGCCTTTTTGTATCATTTATAGTCCCATAAATTGACGTTTAACATTTTATTAATTAGATGTTAAGAAAAAGTTCTATTGAAATCATTTTTAAAAGTTTATGAATTTCAATGAGCCGACATTAAGTTTGAGGTAATATTTACTCCTTTTATAAAAAATGAAGCTTTTTTTTTCATTTTTTGCCTTATATTTTGAGATGGTAAAATAAAATGTTTTGATTAAGAAAGATGAATTTTTCATTCCTTAAAAATTAAAATTACATTTTGAGAAAGAAATAATCTAAACAATAGTATAATTAAAAAGTACCACAATAATTTAAATAATCATAAAATTTTTATCATTATTTTTCAATTGTATAGACAAAGTTTTTTCAATTTGCAACTCTATGATTCATACACTTCATTAATTAACTTTTATTAGCCGTAAATTAACTCTTTTATTTGAATTGATTCTTTAATTTTTAAATAAATTTGATTGGAAAAATACCAATGAAAGTTGTATAATGGAGAGCTATTTAGACTCATAAAGGATAATTGCCCAAATTCCATAAAAATTATTAATTATATAAAGGACCCAAATCCCATATAATACTCAAATCTCGTCCATTTGTAAAAAGAATAAAAGTTTTCGATAATGGACAAAGAGAGAGAGAAAAGAAGAAATAAATGAGCTAGAATTTTGTTGGATAAGATAAAATTTTTAAAATATTATACAAAATAATAAAAATTGAAAGAATGTTTAATCACGTAAATTATAAGAATAAAATTATGCAGTCGGAAATTTATATTTGCAATCACTTCCATTACTAAGAATTGGCAAAAGTAACCTTTAATCTCTTAATTGTTTAATCACAAAATTTAATATAAATTTAATTTTTTATGTTATTTGACATTTATAACTTTTTATATTTAAGAATAAATAAATTTTTAGTAAAAAATAAAAATTATGCAACCAAAAAATGTTAGAAATTTTATTATATTTTGGGCTGTCATTAATTGTGAGATATTTTGATTTGTGAAAACTGAATGAATAAATATAGTTTAAGAGAATGTGCGGGGATACCCAATTTGTGTTTAAAGTGATCATATGTGTTATGGGCTTATATGTACCTTAATGAGCTGATATGGTAAGGCGGTAAGTGTACACCTAATCCTACTAAGGGTTAGTAATTAGGTAAACCTAGAGGATTTTCTATATAAATAGACTGAGATCCCCTCTCCATAATAATATATTCTCACCATAAAAATGAGTCATACCATATGTTGATTCCCATTACGCATGGTGCACCTGGTATTGGAATGGTAATAACCTCGTCTTCTCTATCAAACTCATCTCCCCATACAGAGGATACAATGTCTTCCTTCTTGAGAACAGCTGAGGGAGGGGCATTATATTTTACTTTGAAATCAAACTTCCTAAATGGATGTCCTAACAAATCCTATACTTCTTCCTTTTCCTTTAGTTCTCCTTCTTTTTTAGATTCAGATGGTCCATTATCGTCAATGACTTCCCTAACTTTTATTACTGCTATCTGACTTAGCTGCCTTTGCATTATCTTGTGAAGTGTACAAGTAGGAAGCATGGATATATACTGGTAAGTGGAAGGGTCCATTTCATCATCACTTGAATTGTAGACCAAACTTATAAAATCTATCTCCAGTATCACTAATAGTTCCCTTTCTTCCCTTCCAATTTTTTTGCCTCACTTTCTGGAACATCTTGGATAGAGTTTTCAATAAAGGATTTAGGTAATCTTAAGGAGATGGCATAGGATGCTGGTGGTGGCGTGTTTCAGTAGTTGGCCAAAGAGTTGGTCTTGACATTAGGTTACTTTTTAGGGTCTTCAATCCTATCAGAGCCTATAAGGTCTTGAATTTGATCTTTTATCATGTAGCAGTCATCGGTGTTGTGGCCAAGCATTTGGTGGTAATGGCAGTAAAGGTTGGGGTTAATATATGTAGGTAATGGGTTTGGTAGAGGTTTTGGTTTAAGGGGTTTAAGGAGGCCTTTTCTATTGGAGCCTTTAGAATACTTTGGATAAGGATAGGCTGATGTTTGAGTATTTACAATTTCTCAAGAGATTGACAGTTAGGTTTGTTTCAGTGGAGCAGGTGTTTTGAGTAGGTTGTGTTGGCTTTTGGTAAGGGTTCTTGGGTTGAGAGATCTCTTCATCTTCAATTCTAATGTTAGCTTGGTGAAGTGCTTTAAAGGTAGGGTAATGGACGAATAACATCTATTTGTGGAAGTGAGGCAGAGCTCCTTTGATCACTATCTCTATCTGTTCATCCTCCAGAGTTTTGTCTTTCATTAGGGTAGCTTTCCCTCTCAATTGAGCAATATAGTTTAAGAAACTTTCAAAACTCTTTTGCCTGGTGGTCTCTAAATCATGCCTCATGACATTGAGCTGAGTATTATACTTGTATTGCTTGATGAATTTCTGAGTGAGGAGCATCCAATCATTCTTGATTTTATCCTCTAAATCAAAGAACCATGCTCTCGACCTTTCTTTGAGTGAGGTGAAGAGCTTAACAATCTATGATTCAGTCAACTTTGTTGAAGTCAACTTTATTGAAGCCATGAAGGTCGTATACTGCCTTAAGTGTACTCGATGATCTCTAGTACCATTGAGCTTAGTGAAGTTTGGGAGTTTGAAATCTTCACGCAGGGGTTCATCCTTAAACAATGAGAGGTCGGTTTAGTCGTGACTTCTTATGGTACTCTTCTCTTTAAGCGAGAACTCAAGCTGAGCCATCCTGTTAGCCAATATCTTGACCTCCTTTAATGGCTCATACTTAATCAGATTGATTGGTTTGATAGGCGGTTGGGGAAGTGTTCCTCTCATAGCTTGGTAATACTCGTCGCCCTCAATGAATAATCCTGGAGTGGGCATTATGTTTTTTTCCTTTATCAATCTCCACATTAACTGACTCGAAAGCTTCTTTTTGTTCTGCTTTCTTGCAAATTAACTGTTCCATTATGGCTTTTATCTCTTTCTTTATGAAGTCAGACAGAGTCCCATTGTTGATCAGCTTCTTAAGACCATCCTTTAACTGTTCTTCTGTCTTTTGAGCCATCATCTCTTGAGCTAGATTGGTCATAGGAATAACAAGACTAGTATTGGTGTGCTTGGTGGCCTTGAGCTTTTAGGCTTTTCGAGGAGCTATATTTCTACACAAGTATACATGTTAAAATGATAAAGGGTTGATGCATGCGTGCATAATGTGATGAATTTTGCAAAAGAAAAAGGTTAGCGTGTATGCATGGTGTGACAGTTATAACTTTGTTAATGTGGGGATGCAAAATGGCTGTAAAAAAGATCGTGAGTTAGCACATAATGAAATGTCCTACGTGTATGTGTGTATGCATGGGGAAAGAAAAGAAAAAAAATGAATGAACAGGGTTAGTGTAAAACCTACAAAATGAATAAACCAAACACAGGTAATCTCTCCTTCCAACCTTATCACTCCACGCTGTAGAGATTTCTATACTAGGTGGGTTTTTAAAACATAGCCATTGGGGGACTATAGTTCAGCTCTCGGACTAGGTCATTTTATTTCATGATGATCATACTCAAGAGGTAAACTAATGAACAATGCCTAAATGTACTCGAGGTAAAAACATGATGTCAACGAAAGGCCTAATTATCGGGTCTCAAATGGCGCCTATAGCTCGTACGCGCTCGCAAGCATACGAACTATAGTTAGCATAAGGGATCCAAGTTCATATCCCTTTTATCGACATTTAGTGTGTTTACCAAGAGACATGAAGGTTTTGTTCGATAGTTTACGATTTGATTCTCTCAGCATGAGTGTCCACAATCTAGTTAAATTCATAATTTATCCACTTGGTCTGATAAGGACAAATGGAAGACTTCTATAGGTTTCATCATCAAAAGTTGTCACAATTTATCAGTCCTCACGGGCTATCAAAACTGAAGTACATGATCCTAGTCATTACTTGTGTATCGGGCTTACATGAGGTAAACGAGGATCACACAAGTCTAAGCATGGACCGTCTGTGAGGATTGACATAATGACAGTAAATTGTGGCAAACACTAGAGATGTCATATCATTTGTGAATATTAGGTCGAATAGACAACATCAAGACAAGGATAGCATGTAAGAGCTAGGTGGGGTCCTAGGGGAGATTTTTACTGGTTTATCTACATGAGCTACATCAAGCTTATGGCTTGGGCTCTTTTAGCGAGAATGCCCCCATATGACTAGGGTTACGGACTCTGGTTAGAGAGTCTGACATTCTTTTACCTACTCGAGAAAAATTGTACTCCATTTTGGAATTGGGAGTCGGGCGGTGTCACTTTAAGCCTTACAACTTTTCTTGATCGAGTAAAGGCTAAAGGTGACAATACCTATCTTCGTCACCCCGTGACTCAAATGGAATCATGGTGGCAATGTCATTTAGTATTATCGAGGGTTTAGGGGCCAAGGTGCATGTGGTGAGTGTGATAAAATGCAACTATGTTTTTTTGAAGGTGAATAAACAAGTCATGTATAATAAGAAATAGTCTTTCATTCATACCCCTTGAATCAGAAGTCCCCAGTGGAGTCACCAAAAACTTGTGATCAAATAGTATTGGGGCACACATGCTAATGGCAACTATCTACTGGATTTCCGTTTGTTATTATTTGTGGAGGGTCTGCTTGATTAGGCCTTGTAGATTGGAGTCACCACCCAACTTATATCGGGAAGAAGTGAACTAAAAATCCACTTTCATAACCAGAGAATCCGGGTTTGAGGGGTAGGAGTTATGTATCTTGTTTCTCATTATACATGTTGCTTACTTATTCACTATTTCACCCTAGTTTTTAGTTGTATGATGCATTTTACCGCATACAAGCATTGATCACTTTAAATAAAGCACGGGATAATTGGATTGATGAGCATACATCAGATGATAAATAAATAAACATGTAAGCAAGTAAGCATGTAGCACACAAATATGCAAGAAATAATCAAAATAAGCAAAATAAAAAAAATGGGGAAAGGGATTAAGGATTACAACCCATGGAAAAGAGTCTATTCTAATAAATACAGCCAAAATAATAATAAAAATAGGGAATTGAGATTAAGAATTACATTGCCTTGAAAAAGCCTATTCTGTTAATTACATAAAAATGGAAAAAAGGAAATAAAAATCCTATTATAATAAACCTGCAAAACAAAGGTTAGCTTTCATACATTTGCAGGCACACATCACATGTAGGACAATTTCATATATCCATTCATTCATAATTGAAGAAATAAATAAAAGGAATAATTAAACACCTAAGCAAACAAGGATGCTAATGTATGCATGATGCTAGATTTCGGAAATTTGGGTATTTTAGTGTGAAGTCATCATCTTTATTATTAAAAATAAGATTTTTATGATGATGTAAATATAAAGGAATTGGAATGAAAAAGGCGCAAATAAGGTAATAAATGTGATAAAAATATTATTCTCACCATAAAAATATTACCTTTATGATGAAAACCATGAATTTATCAAAGGAAACGATAAATAAGATAAATATGCAATAAAAATAATTATAATGCAAATAAAATAATAAAAGGGATGATTAAAATTTTATTTTCACCATAAAGATGGAAACTTTATGATAAAGTAATAAATTAATCAAGGAAAACAATAAAAATAATAATAATATTATTATAAATATGATAAAAATAATAAAATGTAGAATTAAAAATATTAAAGTGGTAATGATGTCATTTTCACTATAAAAATATCTACTTTATGATGAAAATGACAACTTTACCCCTAAATGACATAAAAACAATAAAAAGCACAAAAAGGTAACAAAAATTATATAAATACAAGAATATTAATATAAATAAATAAAAATGCAGAAATAACAAATTAAAATGATAAAGATGATAATTTCACCATAAAAAATGTGAACTTTATGGTAAAAATACCACATTTAACATAAAAGGCATAAATACAATAAAGATTGCAAAAAGGCAAT
The DNA here is from genome assembly GCA_949671775.1 of Mallotus repandus. Lineage (NCBI taxonomy): Eukaryota > Viridiplantae > Streptophyta > Magnoliopsida > Malpighiales > Euphorbiaceae > Mallotus > Mallotus repandus. Next base: position 184 of record CATIWM010540367.1, on the reverse strand, counting down.
AAAAATAGTAAAAATACTGAAATAAAATCATAAATAAATAAAGGTGACAACAACAAATATTCAAAAATAATAAAGATGATATTTTTACTATAAAAATGTAAACTTTATGATAAAAACATCAAATTTATCATAAAAAGCATAATCACAATAAAAAAAAGAGAAAGGCAATAAAAATTGATAGAGT